>VXAZ01005132.1:259439-281732 GCA_013399875.1 Gymnorhina tibicen
CACAATGGGCCGCGCCCGCCGCGCCCCGCCCGGCGCGCTGGCGTCACGGCCCGCCCGCCGCCGCCGGGAGTTGTAGTGACGCGCGGGGCGGGGGCGCCGCCGCCGGGGGTGCCGTTCTGGGGGTACGGCCGAGGGTATTACGGGGGGCACCGCACCCGGGGTGCCGCACCGGGGACACCGCGCGGGGAGGGCTGCGGGCCCCGGCAGTGCCCGTGCTGCGGAGGAGGCGGAGGGCAGGCGGGAGGGTCCCGCTCCCGCCGAGCGGCGAAGATAAAGTTTCACCCGGCTGGCGACATGGGTGACACGGACACGCGGAATCTGTGTCGCAGCTGCCTGGCAGAGGCCTCCCAAGCTGCGGCATTCTCCGCTTGGATTTAAGAAATCAATTTGCCAGGGGTTCCCATTTCACGTGAATCAGAGCAGCAATTGGATACACGGTTGGATTCCCACATGCATGGGAATAACCTCGCTGCATGAGGTGGCAGAAGGAGCAGTTAGTGCTCTTGGTGCAAATCAAAACTCACATCAAATTAATAGCGTGGAACATTTTACCTTAAGTAAACCTTTTTTCTGGATTAGAGGTCAAGCTCTTTACATCTTCTATGATTGTTTTTTCTTTCTTGGCAACAGCTATATGGGAAGGTCTAAAAGGCAGGAAGGGATTTACTGTGATTGTGTTTCATATGGAGTCTGCACAAAAAGTGATACAGAGACAAAGGAGAAACCAGTGTTGAAAAAGTAAAGAAAGATCATCCTTAGAGGAGTTGATACCAAGTCATGGAGTAAAATTATAGAATCAGAGAAGGGCTCGGGTTGGAAGGGACCTTCAAAATCATCTTGTTCCAACCCTCCTGTTGTAGGCACGGACACCTTCCCCCATACCATGTTCTCGTTGGCCTTTTCCATCTGTGCCTTAGCTGTCCTGATCCCCATCCCTACACATCCAAATCATATCCCTGTACTCCTCCTAGGTCAGCTGTCCTGGCTCCCACTGGCTGTGCATTTCCTTCTCACTCCTCAGTCTGAGGAGCAGGTCTTTGCTCAGCCATGCTGGTCTCCAGCCTGCCTTGCTTGATTTCTTGCACATCAAGATGTTGAAGGGTGTTGCTTCAAGGGTGTTGAAGCAATGGGAGGCTACAATCATGGAGGCAGTTTTGGGATAAAAGTGCCAAGGGCAGGTTATCTGGAGCAGCAAACCCAGTGATGGTGTTGTGAAACTGGCGGGACAAGAGCATAAACATCTGTACCAGGGCACAGGTTTTGGCAAGAGAAATTGTAACTCACAAAATCTACCACAGTCCTTGATGGAGCCAAATATGTGGTGGAAAACAGAGATCTAATGGATATAAGAGATATTGATTTCCTAAAGGCTCTGACAAAATCCTTCATCAAAACATTTTGAGGGGAGTAAGGAGCCATGAAAAAACCCTCAGTGGTTTATAGGCAGAAACCACAAAGGCCAGACTGAGATGGTCAGTCTGCGCTGGAGCTATGAGATGGGGAGTTTCATGAAGATCTGAGCAGGGGTCTGTGCTCAGCATCTTCATCAGTGATGTAGGAGTGGGGGTGGGTGGGGTCGTGGTGATGGTTTCTGGTGACACTGAGCTGCTTGGAAAGGCTGATGGCACCAAACCACAGCGGGACCTCGGGATGCTCAGTGACGAAATGACAGATGAAATTCAGTGGAGACAAATGTAAGTGATGAGCCTCAGAGGGAGCACTCCTAACATCGTGCACATGGCAATGAGCTCTGAACTGACTGCAACCCCCCAGGAAAAGGATCCCGGGTTATAACAAGGAATTTGATTAAAGCATCAGCTCATTGCTGAGCAACAGTCAAGAAAGCAAATAGACGGATAGGACTTAATGAGGTAAGAGGAAAAACTGCTGTACAAATTCCTGGTTTGCTCTCCTCTTGAATACTGTGAGCAGCTCTGGCCTGTGTTCTCACCAAAGAACTAGCGATCAAAGATATGGAGCATTTTTCACTGAGGTAACTGGTTAGGCCAGGACTATTCAATACAGTATTTCTATACAAGCCTCGGGCTCAGGAAGTCCTGGAGCTGCGTGCAGCCTGCTGCAGGCTTGGAGAGTTTATGGGAAAATATCCCTGAACACTTTCATACCCTTGGCTTATCATACACCATTGGCTATGAGAGGATGCTGGGCAGGATGGTGCCTGCATCTGACCCAGCAGAGCTTTTCTTTCACTCTTCCATTCATCTTTTTTCCTCCACAAAATGCCTTCCCAGGATTCCTCTTCCCACTCCCCTCCTCAAGGGCTTTCATTAACCATGTAGTGATGGTTTGATCTGGAAGCTCCCAGCCTGGGCAAGTATCTGCATAAGGGTTGGCATCTGGAACCGCATCTTCCTCATCTAAACTGCTCAGCCATTTTCTTGTAATTGCCTCCTCGGAGCTTGTTTGGACGCTGCTTATCAAGCCCCATTGTGTTGCTTTCCTGCTTGTTTTTCCAACAGCCGCCTATTAAATTAAGCTCCTGTATTCAGACAGGAAAACCCAATAACCAGCTGCCCAGAGCCTCTCTGGATAAAGTAGGACACATGCAATAGTCATCGTGTAAGACTGATGAGCATCCGGCCCCGAGAAGGGGAGAGCATGGGTACCAAGCCTGCCTGGAAAATAATCCCTGCAATGCCTTGTAACAGGAGGGGGTTGGCAGGGTTTGCTCATTGGGTGAAAAACCAAACCAGGACTTTCTCTGAGGTGAGGGAAAGAAAATGGGTTTCTTGTTCCAAATCTGTAAGAATATACTTGGTAGTGTTCATTGTTAGCTGCTCACTAGACCCTAATAAATGTTCTCTGAGACCAATCCATGTCAGATCAATATTGTCTTATCCCTGGGGGAGTTTTTATGTTTTCACTGTTCCAGTGAAACTTAAAAGGCTACTCTTGATTCAGCTGACAGTAATGGAATATGGAACCCATCCCCTTAGAAAAATTAAGTAAAATTGATTTTGGAGGAAAAAAGCCCTCTCTTCTTGAGGTTATAGTCTTTCACATTGCACAGATGATCTGCTCAGCAGAAAAACAGGCCACAGCTTTTACTCAATTGTTCTTTCAGTCTAAACCAAAGACTTGCACCAAGAGAACAAAACCACCATCTGAGCCCCTACCACCGTCCCAATCCATTGGAGTTTATGGGAAGATTTCCATCACAGCAATCAGGGCTGGTTTTGGCTGAAAGGTAGGAGACAGCATTACGCTTTTTGCTCTTTGACATGAGGTTTTTAGAGTACGTAGAGGACCTTTAGCGGTTCTGTATCTGGGCTGGGATGTTCTGTGTGCCAACGAACCCCCCCCTGAGCCGGCGTTATCTCCAACAGCGCCAAGCCCAATCTCACCCCGGGATTCACATCGGCTCCCTGCAGCTGGCAGGGGGAGGCAAAGCTTCGGCGTAACATTTCATAGCCTCAAAAGGGAAAGTAAACGCATTCCCAAGGCAGGACTCAGCCGGCTGGGAGCGTTCGCAAAGACTCAGTGGATTTAGGCCCTGATTCTGCAAAGTCCTTAAGCTTGTAAGGAATTTGTAATTTGCTTGTAAGCAAATTCCCATCCGCTTCAGTGGCATTTAATCACATGCACATAAGTGCTTTATGGCAGACCAGGGAGTTGTACCTTGGTGGAGGTGGGGATATCGAGCCCAAGCAACTGAATTCTTTTCCAGTGTGTTCAGAGAAGGGTAGAATCATGGAATTATATTACAGAATCATAGAATGGTTCGGGTTGGAAGAGATCTTAAAGGTAATCTAGTTCCAACCCCCTCGTCATGGGCAGGGACACCTTCCACTAGACCAGGTTGCTCAGGGCCCCACCCAGCCGGTCTTTCTAAGAAATAAAAAATGTAAGAAATAATTGGAGAGCAGGTTGTGAGACTTATTGCAAACAGCTATAGGAAGGTCTTGCTCCAGCCTTGCCCTGCCTAAACCCACTCTCTGCTGGGAGATGCTGGGAGAGCACAGCCTCTCCTGGCTGCTTCACCTGAAAGAACACCATGCCCTGTGGGAAACAGACAACTCAGATGAGTGGCAGAGAGACATAAAGCACTTGTAAGTGTGCTGGGGGTGTAGGAAGCCCTAAATTATCTCAGTGCCTTGGCCAGGGCCCTCCACCCCACCCCTCTCGGTGCTCCTGTCGTTGTCTTCCTCCCCTCTGCACTGCTCCCTGCAGCTGCCAGAAGTCCCTCGTGCTTCCCTTGCCATCCATCTTCCCAGCTGTCTCCTGTGAGATGCTGTGTGTGTGGCCATGCCCTGGTTTGGATCATCTTGCTGGTACCTGGCGTGTCTTTGGCAGGCTCCTGACACTCAGCTCCTGTTTGCTCACAAAACCAAGGGTGGCTCTTCCTTCCCGGAGCCTCCTGCCAGTGCTGGGCTTCACCCACATCCTTGTGCCAGCCTCACATGCTGGGTCTGGCGGAAAATGTATTGTTCAGGGAGGCTGGAGGGCTCCATCTCTTCCCCTGCTAGACTCCTGAACACGGCTAGAAAACAAGCCATTCCTGATTAGGGATCTGTTACTTTGCCTGGGTCTTTTTTCTCCTCCGTGTTCCTAGAGATAACATTTCTTGCACTGAATTGCTATAGAAGATACCAAACAAACAACAACAACAACAACAACAACAACATTTCCAGGTAGACAGAGCAAATTCTCAATGGATGAAAGTTCAGTGCCCTGTTTTCTTCCTCACATCCATGGTTATTTATCTCCTGAGAGCAGGGAAGGAGGTGAGATGAGGGGTAGCATCCAGGGAAGAGGTGAGGCAGGAGGAAGAGGAGCGAAGGGGTGGGAGAGGGGTGTAAATCAGTGCCTCTCTCTCAAGGCCAGAGACTGCTGCAGATTTCCACCAGCTGTTGCTGGGGCTGTCAGAGAAGGGTTTAACAGGGATGTGTGCACACATAGCCTACAGGGAGAGCTGCTTTTATTTGTTCACATCTAGCAGGGGTTGAATTTATTGCCTTTGCAGAGGGGCCAGCAAAAAGCCAGAGCGTCACTTAAATCCCTTTTAAAACCTCAGATTAAGGCTTTGCAGGAAGGGAAAACAGGGAGGTGGAAATGGCGTGGCCAGATCTGGCTCCATTGCCTGGGGGAGTGGGCTACAAACCCACATGGCTACAACAGCCGGGGAGACAAGTGAGGCTGTTGTTTTATCAGTGCAGCATCCTTTGCTCCAGACCTGTAGCGGAGACAGAGTGAGGAAGTGCCAAGTCACCTTATGCTCGTGATGAACCTCCAGCCTCTCACTGGAGCATAAAACAATTAAACCCCAGGTCACCAGGTGAGTCCCAGCCCAATTCTGCCATCCATTAAGGAAAGAAACTTATCCAAAGGAATTAGGAGCCATCATCAAAGGCTTACCTGCATTTGGAATATCTTAATCCTCCTGATTTTTGACATGATTCAATATTCTAGGCACCTATCTTACTTCTGCAAGATGCCTAAGCCAATTCTTGGCAGAATTTGTCCAAAGTGACTCAGCCAAGGTCACTCTTGGAGTCTGTGGTCGACCTGGGAATGGCTCACGGATACCCCAAGTCCTGGCTGAGCACAATAAATCACAAAACCATCTCCATCTTGCTCACTATTTTGGTCCCCCTGATTTGTCCTGCATCATTAAATTTTTACAGCGCCTGACTCCAGATGACTTAAAGTTTGTGCCTCCTGTCTCCAGTAACTGCAGAGCTAAGACCTTTTGTTCCTCCCAGCACAAGGGCTGGAATGTGAAGGCTCAGCGACCAGCACAGGCAGGAAAACTTCTCCCATCCCTGACAGCTGTGTAACTGGACATACGTGCTCCCGGTATCCTTCAGAGCATCAGTGGGGCTTTCACAGGTCCTGGTGCTGCATTTCTTTCTGATCAGCAGAATTCAGGGCAGATCTGTTACAGGACTTGAGCAACGATGTTGCAGTCAGCACAGCAGCAGAGTCCTGTTGGATCTCTGTTGAGAGATCGCATCCTGCATGGATGGAGCGAGCACAGTGCTGCTCCAGCCTCCCTGCTCCATCACTGGGCACTCCTGGGGTGACATCAGCACCATGAGATCATCTCTCTTGACTGGCTATATTTTCTTACAGGTTTTCCCTGGAGGGCTTCTGGTTACTCTCCGGTTACAGTTTCTCTGCTGCGAGGACTTCCGCAGGCTCGTGTTCCCTTTTCCATGGGACCCAGATGTCGCTCCATCCCAGGGTCTCCGTGCAGCTGTGGCTCCATCAGCTGTCATGTGCTGGGAATGTTTGTGATGGGAGGTATTGCAGCCATCTCTGGCTGATCCAGGCTGTACCCACAGCAGTAGCCCTACTGGAAAGTTTTCCTGGCTGGGCATGGGGTTGGACTCTGCAGGACAGGTCTTCTCTTTCCTCTCAGCCTCTTCTCTGCCCACGCACACAAACCTCTCCTCCTCCATCTGCCTTGCAGTAATTTTAGGTCCATGCACAAGACTCTGGCTGATATCCTGGCAGGATGTCCCTAGTATCTAAAAGCTGCCCATGGCTGGTGCTGCTCAGAGGTCTCAGACTCAGGTTGTAGCCTTGTGAGAGCCCAGGAGGAGCCCCTGGGAGTGCAGGGATGAGCAGCTGGGGGCATTAGGAGATGTGGCAGAAACAGCAGCCTCCCTGTATCACTGTCCCCGTGGTGGATGGAGCCTGAACGTGCCCTCACTGCCCCAGATTGCTGGTGACAAAAGGGTATTGCCAAACCAGCAGAGAAGGAAATCATGGTCACAACAACAGCAAGAGGGACCTCCCCAGTTGCAACCTCCTTAGTCACAGCTGGATTATCAGCCCCATACGTATATTTTCCATGGGGGCGGCATGAGTAAGAGCTGACTCCTAGGGATGTCTGCTGCCTCCAGAAACCCTTAAGGAGAGAAATGCTGATGGGACTATCAGGCTGTTTAAGTCTCAGGGCACATCAGGGGAGTTGAGCAGTTGTGCAGGGAGTGGGATGGTGACTCAGGTACAGGACAGAGCCAGCCCAGGGGGTCAGGATGTTGAGGACTGCCCCAAGCATCCCCCAAGGCAGTGTCACTGGGAGGGGATGGGCATGCTCAGCTCAGCCTTTTCCACAGTATCTGCAACACCTCAGTCCCTCCAGAGATTGTATTTGGGACACGGACTTGCCTTGGAGAAGAGCCCCCAGCCGCTGCAGCAAACCTGGTCTGTTCATGGCTCTCCCTGTTCTGACCGATGGTGAGCTGGGGGTAAGGTCAGGTTTTGGGAGCGTCTCAACACCTCCCAGATGCTGATTTATGTATAAGGGACAGCACAAATCATGAGCATAGGGCTCAAACACATGCCAAGTCTCACAGGTCTCCTGCAGCTCCCAGCCATGGGCATCCCGGGAGCCCCTAGACCCTGACTCCAGCCTCCCCGCAGCCAGCTGGGCTGTTGGGGAGCAGGAGAGGGAGATGG
The DNA here is from genome assembly GCA_013399875.1 of Gymnorhina tibicen. Classification (NCBI taxonomy): domain Eukaryota; kingdom Metazoa; phylum Chordata; class Aves; order Passeriformes; family Artamidae; genus Gymnorhina; species Gymnorhina tibicen. The sequence continues at coordinate 266,868 of VXAZ01005132.1, forward strand.
CAGCCCCCCAGCTCCCTCCAGGGCTGACATCAGGCTCTGCACCCAGACCCCAGGGCGATCCCCCTCCCTGTGGAGACCTGGGAAGGGGAAGAACAGGGAAGAAGAATTTTCCCACTTGGGCTAAGCTGATGGGAACGAAACCTTGCTCCCTCAGCCCTGACTGCCGAGGCGGTGGGAATCTGAGCTCAGCCCCTAGGCGACTTAATGGGCTTTTAAAAAACCCCTTTGTATTGGATCCATTCTTCTTCCCAAAGCTTGCTGGCCCTGCTCCAAGGGGAAACCTTTGATTCTGCAAATACACCACAATTATCATCCCGAGGAGTCTCAGCTATCAGGCTCCCCGCCTCCAAAAGATCAGCAGGATGCCGGAGAGGTGCTTAAATCATTTCATCCTAAGAAAGCCTTGGGCTGTAACAGCTTCCCTGTTGCTCGGGAAAAGCCACCCCTCTCCCAACAGCTTGGCTCCATTTTTCTCCCAATGATACCGTCGCTAGTGGAGGCAGGGCGGGCAGCGCTGTGGAAACCAGGCCACTGGGCTTCCCGGTGATTTCATCAGTCCCGGGACCCAGCTCGCGGAGATTTATGAGCTCACAAGAATCTCGCCTTGGAGTTATCTCCCCCTCCCCGCTTTTTATGGCTGTGCAGAAAGGGATTCGGCGATAGAGCCCTGCCGGGTACCGTAACAAGCTCGCTCTGTTTGACAGATGCAAATATTTTCCTCCAACACTGCACAGGTCCATGTGCACGGGCTGCTCTCACCAGCGTCGCCACCACCCAGCACCGGGAAGCTCGACTTGGCGTGGGGGAGACGCAACCCAAAAGCTTGCCAAGCACTGCATCCACTCCCTGACTCCTATCCCTTGCTCACGACTCCCCTAAGCTCTCCTCCAGGTAGGTTTTTATTCTTTTTAAATTGTTGTGGGTTTGTTGTTTTTTTTTTCCCCCAGAAGTATTTTTATTTTCTTCAGGTAATACGAATCCTGCCCTTCTGCAGTGCTATCCAGTCTAATGCTGAGATTTTTGAAGGAGCTAGGTGCTCCACTTCCAGCAGGAGTCCAGCACTTCTCTCCTTGCAGAAATCCCCCTTTAAAGCACGTCATCAGTACTTTTCTGCAGCTGGTTTCCTTAGCAGTCTAAATAAAGCTTTCAAGTTACGACTCCTTGATGTGAAGCCAGATTCAGAGGCTGTCAGTTCCTTTGTGTATCCTCAACTTGTCCGGGGGTGTTTTGTTTTATTTTGGGATGGTTGCTTGCTGCAAAGCTGTGCATTCAGCAGCCCATTCCTGCCCCAAAGAGCAGCCCCTTCTGCTCTTTGCCAGTGACAGTGTAAGCTCCAAAGCACCACTGAGTCCAGCCCCTGCAAACCCTTTGCACTGTGCCTGCCTTTCTGTGAGGGTAAAGGACTTTGCAAACAGAAATTTGCTCAGGCCACAGGCTCACCCTCCCTGTGCCATCACAGGAGTCCCAGGGAAAGGTGTTTCTCTGTGGCTGAACGGCCAAGGCCGCTGTCCTTCCCAAGCTGCAGTTGCAGCCCACACAGCCGTGGGATACCGATGGAGTTTCCTTCTCATGGGAATCAGTTACATGGGGAAGGCTGATCCCTTTTGGTGACACACAGCCACCGTGTGGGTCTAGCAGGGGCTGCAACGACATGGCACTGTCATTGGGGATGGCATCCCCACCCTGCTCCAGGGCCGTGTGCCACTTGCTCGGTCACACTGCTGTGGCCTGATCCCTAGGCCAGCCCAGGATGAAGACAATGGGAGGCTGACCCTGCTCTGCCACCAGGAGGAATGTGGACCCATAGCCAGCTTAGGGACCCACACAGATCACTCCAGAAATCTATCGGCAAGCAACAGGCTGAGACCAAAAATCTGCTCCTGTCCTTTATCAAAACCACTGCCGCTTACTTAGGATGCTCCAGGCATGATTCAACACTCATTATCTTCATTGAACTGGAGATTAGGCTGCAATATTCCCAGATAATAGCTTTATTAGCTCTGTATTATTCTTTCTACATTATTTATTTACACTGAGTCAAGAACACTCAAAGCTTTCACTGAAACACTAACACCAGTTCAGCAGACAACACTTTACGCTTTGCTTTTTACAGGAGCAAAGATCCTGTGTAGAAGGAGCTACCCCAGGCCAAAAGTACCCTTGCCAGTGAGGTCTTTTTGGCTCAAGGAAGCTGTAGGTGTTATGGGTGCCCCACCAGATGCTAATAGTGTGGAAAGGTAATTTTCTAGCATTTCGGCACAGGCAATGGACTGTTGTGTCCCGTTGCCTGCTGTGCTGGCTCTGCCGGGGCTGCTCCTGGCCCAGGGACAACTGACACTCATGGCAGGGCTCAGCAGGGGTTTTCTTCTTGAGCTCCCACGACCTGTGTGCCTCCAGCCATCCATCCTGCCCCAGCACAGGCTGGCACCAACATTCATTTGGCTAGAACAAGATTGCATTCTCCCTCCCTCCCTCCTGAAAAAGAAGTTAGACTGATTTAATGATAAATGCAAGGGCTTTTAGCTTTGGCCTTGCTCATCAGCCAAGACAGCACATGGGCCACTGCAAAGCCCAGAGAACCAATCCTGGGCACGAGGAGTTTGGCCCAGGAAGGGCTGCCTGGGAGATCCTGCACTATGTGCTGGCGATGTTACCAAGCCCAGATTTTTCTCTGACGTGGTGTTGCTGCAGAGGAGAACTGTGGGGGATGACAGCAGCTGAGTATCCATTCACCTTTGCCCTATCCTTAGTGACCTTGTCATAGAAAACAGGAACTGACAACCTGACCCTCCAGACAACCAGCTCCTCTCTGGGATGCAAGGGACCTTTTCTGGCGCACGGTACTCAACTTTCTCCATTTCTTTCTAAGTGACTCTCTTTGCAATCACAGCTGCTGACCATCCTATTAGCACACCTCCCAGCCTGGATTAAAGGGACCCACATGATGCTGGGGGTTTTTTTGGCTCACATTCTCCTTATCAGTTCTTGGTAACCATTGCTTCCAGAGCTGAGCACAGCCCTGCATGACACCTCACACACTCCCTAGGGAAGGTGCTCCAGGAATGTCCTGCCGCCCACCTGAGTTCAGTAGGTGCAAAAGCAGAGCTGAACATGCGCATTCTTGATAGCCCCAAATGGCCCTGCTCTCCCCAGTTCACTCCTGGAAGAAGGATTGCCACTCGGGGAGTGACTGCTTGCGATGTACCCACCACACAGATGCTGTGGCTCCCCAAAAAACCTGGCAGATGCTGGGGGCCAGCTTTGATGTGTATTTCTTTGCTATTTGAAACAGTCTCTCCTGGAAGGGCTTGAACTGGAGGCTGTATATAAAAGCTGCCGTTGTTTTTGTTGGGCTACCATCCATCTGTTTACAACACAGATGCCCTGAGTGATTCTGCTGGCAGGAAGCGGAGGTGAAGGGGCTCCTTTGGATGTGCTCAGAAATCATGTCCACATCCAGGACTCCTTTTAGAGATGTTTAACATCATCCATCTCTTTCAAGCCTCTCACAGCACTGCCACATCTCTGGGTTTTGGTATAAACACTCGAGTTCAGTGTCAGTGAGAGAGAGCGGGGCAGGCAGTGCAGTTACGAGATGTCCTGCGTCAGAAGTGGTGCAATTTGTAGCTGCTCGGAAACACCCTGGCAGAGAAGCAGGGGATCTGGGAGACGCACCTCTCCGTTCCCGGCCCAGCCCAGAGGCAGCCTGCCAGCTCCAGAGCACAGGCACGAAGCCCTAATGGAGCTACAACACAAACTGCTCGTTTGCTTGCTGTTTGTATTCCATATCAACCACAGCTGTCTGGAAGAAGCTCTGGATAATATTTCCCTGTGTGTTCCTCTTCAAAATCCCAGCTCCAGCTTTTGGGAGCTGCTAGCAATATCCTGCCCTGGCACTGCCTCTAACTGAAGCTCTAGTCAGCCAAGAAGGGATGAATTTGTCCCTTCTTTTGAACCACAGGAGGGGAGTCTCCATCCCTCTCCCCACCTGTGGTACACCCACCTACATCCCACCTTGGGCTCTTCTACCCGATAGCCACTGCCACCACCCAGCCCAGCTTCGTCTGCTCCACCTGTCTCCCATACCCATCCCTTTCCTTTGGGACATACCTTCCCTGCGTGCAGAGGTCCAGGAAGGCTGCACCCCAACACAAAGTCCTGGTTCCCTTTATGCCTCCTGCAGCTGCAGTTCCTGGGACTTGGACTGCAACTAGATGACTTGCCCAAGCCCAAAGAGTGGATCAGTGTCAGAGCAGGGATGTGGACATCCCTCCCTGTGCTGTGCCTCCAACCCAGCCTCGCTGTATGTTGAAAGCGCACAAACCGGACATTCAACTTACCACGTCTTTGCACAAGGCCGGCCACGGCTGGGGCTGCCAGGGAATTATCAGATGCTCTTGTAGCTCTGCAGAGAAGCCAGGATTCTAAGGGAAGGGTTACTGATTGCATTTTGGCCCTGGGGAGCTGTGTTGGACAAACTGCTGTATAATCACTGCACAGTTCAGCCTGCAGAACAGCACTGTAATATTTTTCTCTTATCATCGTGCAGCTTTGGAAGCTCTTATTTGATCTCCTTTATCCATGTGAATGTGTTCAAGAATGCAGCAGCCTCTGCCTGCAGAATAGTTCCTATTGTTCCCTTTGTTCATGTGTCTGCGCTGTTCCTCAGCCTTTCCTGCAAAGAGACACACTCTGCATGGCCAAAAAGTATCTTTACAACTTGATCTTAGATACGAATTCAGCCATGGGAAAGGCAGAGGGCATATTTTCCTGAATATTACAGCTTTTTGTGATGCAGAGGGGAGCATGGTGAAAGGTACCCTGAGCTCACACAGTGAATTAGCTGCTTTTAGCTTCAACCAGGATCTACTCACCCATGCCCAACCTGCAAACTGCTCAGAATTAATGCTGAAAATGGATGGCACCGGACTGGGCATTTTTGGCTTATCTATCTGTTCCTCCTGAACTGCTGACTTTTTTAGTTTTAATAAATCCACAGTAACACAGCAAATCAGCCTGGAAGAGAAACAAAGAATCTGAAGGCCATGAGAAATACATGTCTGCATTTCAATTTTTTATCCTGCTTTTTTTTTGATACAAAAGCTTATACATGCCTTCATGGTGAAAACGGGCTGGAATTGACTTTGATATGAAAAGTATTTAACTTGGAGACTTCTTTTTGTCAGTGTGGAACTGAGTTCAGTGCTTTTCAAAAGCAGGCCTCCAGCTTTGCAAAAATGTCTCTCTGATTTCTAGATCAGCCCTTTCCACTTCTCCTTCCAGACAGGTCTGCAGCAGGTTATCCTAACACGATCTGCACAATCTTCACACCCCGTTGAGCGCACAGGTTCAAAACAAACCTCAAACAAATCTCAGCTCCATCTGAAAACCCATCTCCACTCCATCCTCCTCGTGGAGAACCGGTAGGAAAATGTCAAATTATACAAATGAGAACTTTGGCACAGCTGAGTTAGATCAGGCCAAATTAGTCATCAAAGTTACGGCTGGGGGTTGTTCATCTGTTGGTGATTTCCAAGCAAATTATTTTTTATATTCTGTTTACAAAATAAGAGAATTGAGATTATTGGTTGAGCCTGGAGGCTAAAGCATCACCAGCCATGGTAAAGCAAAGATGACACAGAGCTTGCTTGCACACTGAGGAAGGTGTGCTCCTTCATTAAGCCTGAGTCACCACTTCCATTGGGAGCAGGATGGAAGGATGGCACCGGAGCCACTGGCTGCCACGGGGCAGTGGCCAGAACCTGCTGAGAGCCTGATCCTGCACTGCCTGTGGCACACACAACTGGTGAGACAGGTTGGAAATCACTGGCTCAAGGCTGGATGTGTGCTTTGGCTTTCCTACCTGCCTCAATGGGAATTCATTTAGAAAGCCTTGCTTGGAATTCCTCCTTAGATTGAACTTATGTGAGCAGGAGGCCAAATAGTTATTCAATTTTTTTTTAGGTCTTTTTAGTTTTTTTGGTGCTGAATTAAGCCAGGGAAATTACTTACTGCTGTTCAAGTCTCATGGATGTGCAGTGCTGTTAGTCTCAGACTTCATAAATTGTAAATTAAGCTTCCCAAAATAATGAGATTTGTATTTGTTTATTTTTAAGTAAGAGGAGTTGTCTCTTTTTATTGGGGTTTTGTGCTTTCAGGACATGACATGGCTTTTCTCTCCTCACACGTAGCAGCAGAAACAACCCTTTCTGCAGAAATTAAAACTTATCACAATTTCCTGACCCCAGAAACAGGAATTTAGAAAAACATCCCTTTCCTAAAGACCCAGCTGAAACCTTTGGACGTGGGCAGTGCAGGTAGGGGCAGACATTTCAGTTCACAGGGACCAATTTCTTTCTACCCTGATCTCACTGCTCTGAGCAGTGGACTCTGAGACTGCCATTGCTGAGCACCCATTATTTGATCTGCAGACTGAGGAGGAAAAAAACCCCAAAGAGCAGCTGATTTTCAACGTGGCCTCTCCTCTGCCTTGTGGCAAAACCCCTTCCCAGAGTGCAGAAAGCAGTAAAACCCTCCCGCCCAGCACTTCCATTCTCAAACAATATCAAGGTGAAAAGTCCCCCAAGTGAACCCTGAGCGTCTCTTTCCTCTGCTCAGCTCACAAAGCAGGAGCAAAGAACAAACCTCCTTTCCTGTCCCTCCTCCCTCCCTGAATCCTTTCTCATTAAGGTAAGAAAAGGTCAATATTGGTGGTGTTGAAATGAAGCACAAGGACCGAACCGCCTCCTGTGCCTGGTGCAGGGCGCTGAAAGAGCCAAGCGTGAAACAACATTTTCCAGAGCCTCCATCAGCTCAAGGGCTGTTTTGGCCTGCCAGTGTGCAAGGAAGGAGCCCAATTTCAGGAAGCAGTTTGCAACCAGCCCCTTAGGAGACTAAGGGGAAAAAAAGCACCTGTGAGTGGGTCATAGCTTGGCCTCTCCTGACAGAGGTTTGAAAAGTGTCTGGCAATTTGGGAAATTCAAGAGGTGGTGGACAAGTCCCACCAGGAGGATGCTGAGGAAACCTGAGGCTTGCCACACCAGAGAGCTCTTGGTGAGGCTTCCCACCTTGGCCCAAGCCACTGTCTCCCCTTCTCTCAGCATCTATTTGCCAACCCATCCATGCAGCAAAGCCACCACCTGAGCCTGTGTCATCCTCATCATGAGCACAAATTCTCAAAAGTGGCACGAAGAGATGATGGTTCCCACCCCACCACTTTACCCACCCATCTTATCTCTCTGCAGCTGTCTTCTGCTGCTCCACAGCTTCCTTTCCATGGCCTGGTAGATGCTGTCCTGGCCACGATGGATTTGGTCAATGATAACTGAATGAATGAAACTGTCTTGCTCCACTTTCATCCCACCACCTTCATGTTTCTTCCTGTGCTGCCTTTTACTCCTCCCATTAACACCTCATCACCCTCTTTGAGTCCTGCCTGGTGATGGTTGCAGAGATCAAAGCTGGGACTGGCACTCAAGGTTTTGAGGCTGTACCCTGATGGGGAGAAGACTCCCCTGTATTCTTGTGTTTTTCTCTCTGTCCCTCTCCATCCACTGTTGCCTCTGCTCTTAAATCCCAGGCACTCTGGGTGCAGAGAGATGCCCCTTTGGTCTGTATTTATCTACCATCACTTATGATGCTGTCCTGGGTGCATTATGAGAGAAATTGCCTAAGGCTGGGTGTAAAACAGGGCCCAAAGCCCCTTGGGACCAGCATGGCAGTGATCAGCTGGTATGCTGCAAACTGAGCAGGGATGGAAGGCTTAAATGTCCCAGAACTTTGCAACAAATACTGTGAAAAATAGGAATATTTTCCCTTTTCTTGCCCTGATTTGGTATCAAATCAAGCGTTTAAAAAGCCTGACTGTTCTCTAGGAATGGAAAATTTGATTTTCGACCAACCTCCCACTTGCAATCTTAAATCTGTTTTAGAAGGAACCTTTTTCTAACGTCTTTTTTTCCTTTTTCAGTGCAAACAGACATAATTTCTACACCACCCAAATACTCCTTTCTTGTGTACCAACAACACAAGGCATTTACCTTGGCAGACCAGGTAAAACAGTGCCCTGAGGGAAGCTGAATAGGCCCTGGTGATGAGTTACAGTGTCTAACACTTCCCAAGTACAATCACAGTGATTTATGACCGATGACATGACAAAGATTTTGTCTGGTAGTGAGGAGTGATGGCTGATGTCCCTCTAAATGCTTATCATTTCTGGCAGCTTAATTGAATCCCGTTAACAGATGCAACAAAACTGAGAAACATTTCTCTTTCTAGGAGTCCTCGTTGGACCAGCAAAGATGGTGTTGGCATTATTTCCCTGTTTTCAGGAATTCTTCTTTGAAGTCAGATGGTGCAGAAATGATCTTCCTAAAAAGAAAATGCCACCAAAGGAGTATATTAACCTCATATTTGATTTTAGGACACCTTGGCAGGAGAACAACCTCCCATGACGGGTGGTAAGAAGGGGCCCTTGCAGAGTTGCTGCAGTTTTCCACTGTGGAGTGATGTATCCCTCATTCAGCACGCAGAGGACTTGGGCTAAAGTCCAACTTGGAGCCTTGCCCTCCTCTTGGAGATTTTGAAGCTTTTCAGACCAGTTGAGCAAAACCTCAGATAACTGTGACAGCAAGGGCATCCAGCCCTGGCCTGTGAGGTGTTCTGGGAGCAGCTCTGCAGCACAAGAGCTGCGAGGGAGGAATCCAGGCATTTCTGACAGGCCTGCAGGCAGCTGGGAGCTCTGCAGGAGATCCCACTTTGCCTGGGTGGCTGCAGTGCTGCAGAGGGGCAGTGTTTGCTCAGCAACCAAGAGAGCAGCAAAGCCAAGGCCACTGGAGGCAGGTGGAGGGAGAAAGCTCAAGACTTCAAAGCTGCTGTGTGCAGGAGGAGGCTAAAATGTGGGAGTTGGTTTTTGGTAAGATTCATCCACAGCAGCAATGGACACCTGTGGCCTGGAATGATTTTTAGGAAAGATAAAGTTGTGCATACAGCATGTCCTCTTGCAGCAGCTGAGCCATGCTAGTCTCTCATCCGATTTCATGCACCAGGGTGTTATCTTTTTCTTGGGAAAGCCATGGAACTGGGTAGAATTTAAATTATACCCCAGAGAAGCTGGCTTGCTCCTCTGACAGAGGTCATAATGAGGGAGTCGGGATTCCAGTTATAGCTCAGCACAGCAGATGTAGCTGGGTTTGCAGATGATAAAAATACAGCCTTGTCTCAGGAATGCTGCAGAAGTGAGGCATGCGTGTGGCTGGCTTTTTTTTTCAGAGCTGTTGTTTAACTCTGGCTGTACTGTGAAACAGTTGTTCCCATTGGGAAATCAATATTTGCAGAGTAAGCAGCAATGAGACATGGGCTGGGTGCCATCCAAGCATGCAGCAGGACCTGCTCTGTCGAATGCCCACACCTCAGATGGTGAAAAATGTTACTCCTCTCTCTTTTGGGGTAGGAGTAGCTTTTCATTACCAGTGGTGAATACCATTTTATTTTTATTCTGCTCTGTATGTTTTCCAAGACCAGCTTGCAAGGAAGGAGGCAGCCACTGAAACATGGAAGGCTACATTACATACTATCCTATATCACACACAGCTCACCTCTTCTGATCAGAATTCAGGGCTTGGTGCATAGAATTAGCCACCCACCCCACAGGAAAGCAATTTATCTCAGAAAGCAATCACAACTAACACTTCAAATACTGAACTTCCAACCTGAGCTCCTGCTTGATCTCATCTGTGTATCATAGAATCATGGAATGGTTTGGGTTGGAAGGGACCTTCAACACCATTTTATTCAAACCCCCCTGCCATGAGCAGGGACAACTTCCATTTGACCAGGAGGCTCAGAGCCCCATCCAGCCTGGCCTGGAACACTTCCAGGGACAGAAGTGTTTCAGGGACCTCCTCAGGGGTCCTGCAAGTCCGCTGCCTACAGAGACCTTCTTGCCCTGGAGGACAAACACCAGTGACCTCCCTTCAAGGAGCAGGTCACTGAGGCTCGGCTCGGCTGGGACTAACACAAACCTGGCAATGTGGATGTGGACTCGGTGCTTTGCTGTTCCCCAAGGCACTGCCAATGGAGGAATGCACTACAGGCAGAGTGGCACTGCCATTCTCACTTTACCTGGATACTACAATGAGTCCATGTCCTCTTGGATTTGCAACAGCACACTTGAAGCTGGCTCTGTAATACTGCCTGGCCCTGTATTCCCTCCTGTTTGCAGAAGCACAGCTGTAAGGAAAATGTTCTGTCTCTTATCTCTATTTACACAGGATGGTGATAAAGAAATTCCTCCACAATCACTTAATCTCTCTTTGGGCTGACACCACCATCTTTGCTCAGCCCAGCTTCAGAGCAGCAACACATGCAAACACGACACAGTGATTTGTGGGCTAGGGAAGGACAGTCACATGTAAACAATCTCTGCACCAAAGTACCCCTCAAATCTTGTGCTCAGTTTTGAACCTCTCATGGCAAGAAAGATATTGAGAGGCTGAAGCGTGTCCAGGGAAGGGCAATGGAGCTGGGGAAGGGTCTGGAGAACAAGTCTGATGAGGAGCAGCTGAGGGAGCTGGGGGGATTCAGCCTGAAGAAAAGGAGCTCAAGGGGGACCTTCTCACTCTCCATAACTCCCTGACAGGAGGGTGCAGCCAGGTGGGGTGAGTGTCTTCTCCCAGGTAACAAGTAACAGAGGAAATGGCCTCAAGTTGTATCACAGGAGGTTTAGATTGGGTATTAGGTAAAATTTCTTCACTGAGAGGATAGTCAGATATTGAAACAAGCTGTTCAGGGCAGTGATTGAGTCACTGTCCCTGGAGGTGTTCAAAAGGTGTGTGGTTGTGGCATTTTGGGACATGGTTTAGTGGTGGACTTAACAGTGCTGGGGTAACAGTTGGACTCAATGATCTCAGAGATCTTTCCAACCTAAAGAATTATGTGCTTCTAAGTTTTCTGCTGAGCACATTGAGTGAGAATGAGTGAGATGAGTGCCCCACCAGGCAGGATGATATTGAGAGGAAGGACAGCCCCATCTTCTGGAAGCTGAGGTGATTGCAGCTCTAGCCCAATGTTGGCAAGAGATTTGAAGCAAGAAGCCTGTTTTGGGCTGGGTTTCTGCTGTAAATTCAGCTGGTTGTCTGCAGCAGTGAGGTGCCGCTGGCATACGTGCTGTCCCCACCACGAGCTGGCCTGCTCGTGTTAGTAAGCCCTGAGCAAGTTCTGCGTGAACTCACAGCCTGGCCCTAAAGAATTGGCAAAACAGGAAACTCTTTCAAAGGTGTCTAAGGACTTGATGTTGACATTTGAATTTCCCTTTCATATCGCTGCAGCTTTTTTGTCCAGGCGCTTTATCCCTGCAGTGCAAAGCTGTCATTTATTTGTAGTGAGAGATTTTGTGCTTTTGAAATTAAAGCCAACGCAGACAGAAAATAAAAGTATTCCAAGACACTTCAGTGTATTAGACAAGTGTTAATTAGGGGAAGCTGAGTCTTTACAGCCCTTGGGGCAAAGCTATCTTGCGTACAAATAATTCAGAAAGAGGCAAAGCCGTTCTGCCTACTGAGATTTTTGGTTCTATACAGTTTGAGGAAAACACAGAATGTACTCATCAGTGGAAACAGAACTATAACACAGTGAGAATAACTTAAAAGGAGCTGAAGGGGTCTGAGGCCAGTGCAGACTGTGTGGCCACAGCTGGGAAAGCAGCATCCTTGCTCAGCCAGGCACACAAGCAAGAAAATGGGCTGAGAAAACATGGCAAGGTTACTGTGGGAGCTCCTCTGGTCACAGGCCTACCTGTGAAATGGGTTCTGTCTGCTCAGCCTGTGATCACAGGAGGAGGCAGAGTGCATGTCACCCTCTTCCCAGGAGCTTCTGGGAAACAGCTCCCAAAGAGGCAACTGGCAGTGATGGTTATTTAAAAATACACTCTTGAAGCTGCACCCAGAGCTGGCCACATTTTCGGCAAATTGTGTACTTGGAAGAACTATGGAAAAAAAATCCACCAAGAATCTATGAATGTAACCCCTTAGGTGAAACTGTATCCCACTTGTTACCCAGCTCAGCAAATATTAATGCCCTGTCCCTGAATTCAAGTTCCCATCAGAGCCATTTTCCCCAGACAATGGCCTTCTTTGCCCTGGTAAACATAGAAAGTGGGCATTTCCTCAGAGGAAGTTAATTTGGCTTTTTAGACAACACCTCCACACACACCAAAAAAAAAAAAAAAAAAGNAAAAAAAAAAAAAAAAAAAAAAGAGTGGGAAACATAAACCTTTAAAACCTTTTCTGCTAAAGGAAAACACTTTCCCCAAGTCACTGAGATGCTAAGGGCCAACACATTACTTTCATATTATCTTAAATTAAGAAAATTAGATGTCCTTGCATTTAATTTTACCAGTACACATACCTTACATTGAAGTCCTGACTTTATTTTAAAAGAGTGATTCATGCATTTAACTTTTGGTTAATTTTAAACTTATTTTAGGAGTCATAATAAATCACACTTTGGAAGAGCAGAATGATTAATTTCTCAACTACATTTTTGCTTTGAAGTGTCAGTTGGCTGTTAATAAAGTAAGTCCTTTTACATTCTCTTCAAAGTCACAAAACACAAATACACGTGGATGCTTTGGGCCAAAGGAGGGGGCTGAAAACCTGTCTGGCAGTGGGAATTTAGCTGAAAGGAGGAGGGGAGCTGCTATCTCACCACTCCGGGGAAAAATGCTGCATTTCTTCAGCCAAAACCGCTGTGTGTGGAGGCAATGGGAAAGCTGGGACTGGACCTGCAGAGATCCTGATTTAGAGGGTGGAGTCTTGGGCAATGAACATTACATTTTATTAGAAAACCACTGGTGTTTTCACAGCCCAGATTTCATAAACCTAATGTCTGTCTGACTGAAAGTTAAGTACCTTACAGCCCTGCACTCAGTGTTTGCTTTGTGGTGAATACTGTAGTCTCTGCGTCCAACTCACAGCTGCTTTTACTGTGTGTCTAGAAACACTCGTGCCTCTGAGACATGGAGAAACATGTAGGCTCAGAGGAGCAAATTGCCAGCTGGCAGAGCTGGGCAGCCACCCTTGGAAGCCACCGTCTCAAGCTGGCTGAGGATGACCCTCAAGTGCTCAAGAGTGAGATTTTTTACAAAGGCTACAGTCAGAGTGAGATTTTTTACAAAGGCCACAGTCAGAGCAGAATGCTGAACTCAGGTGCTGATGCCCTGGACCACTGCAGTAGTGCAAAGGTCCTTCCATCCTCGGGGAAGCATTTCACCAGGAACACTACTGCTGCAAAGCAATTTCCATCCCAAGACAGCAGCTGTGTTGCCATCATGGCACAGAAGGGGGCAGAAGGGAGAAATAAAGCAAAGCAAGTTGGAATTGAGCAAGGGATATGCCATGAAAGGAGTTCTCTCTGGAAGACAAAATTCTCAAAACCAAAAATCTTTCTTTTGCTAAAATATTTCACATTTCTGTTAGGAAGAGTCCCATTTAGCTGTTTCACTTTGGTCACTTAGCTTTAAACTGGAAAATACCACTGAACATCACACATTTCCTTTTTAAAGGACCTTAAGAACATTTGACAGTATTTCCTCAACTGACCTTCTGCAGCCACCTCGCAGAGTCGAACTCCCTTCCTAGGGGCAGGACACTTTGGAAGACTACATGTCCTGAAGCATCCCACTACAAAACTTGGGTGGGAACACAATTTGGCCATGTGGGAACTGTCTGATTTTTGCAGTATTAAGGGAAAGGAGGTTTGGGCTGTGAAACCAGCTCCTGGCAGAAGAGAGAAAGGCGATGCTTTTGCACCGTAGTTCCCGTGATCCAGGGGGACCATACGGGTTGTCGCTGGGCAGAAGAGTTTCAGGCTGCCAGGAAGCATCTCCATGTGAGGAGAACCTTTCTGCCAAATACATCGAGCAAGGGAATCCATGCCGTCCCAAGCAGAACGAAAAATCAGATTTTTCCTTGTAGAAAACGGAAGGGTTTGGAGTGGAAGTCAGTGCGGGAATGTGCCCGGATGTCCGTGTGGATTTTGCTAACCTGCAAGGCCAGGCTGTGAAGATGGGATCCCTACACCCAAGGAATGCCCTCTTGCTCCGGGGCCTTCCATGGCACTGGCAGCACAAGTGAGAGCCCTTCCTTGGCCTTTGCCTTCAGCAAGGCCCCATTTTGGGCAAACCCTGAACTCCCGAAGAAAGCAGCTCAGATTTACACTGCCTGCCCTGAAGGATGCCAGAGGACAGACAAGCTCAAAAAGGCGCTCATGCACTACAGCTTAGACTGCAGCTTTCTGCCCTTGTATCTCTGGAGCCTTGGAAGGGAAGGCTGCGTGGCTTGGCGTGACCTTCACCAGCTCTCCTGCTAACAGCACGGGGCACCCCCAGGCTGTTTGGTTTCAGCCCAGGCAAGAGCAGAAAGAAACCCTTGCCTGGGTTCCTAGACCCCTGAGACGAACAGGGACAGGGAGTGTGCAGAGAAGAGGCCATCAGCACTACACAGCAGCTTCTCTCAGCCATAAATGGCAGAAAATTCAAACACTAATGTTACGGTTTGGGGTTGGTGTTGTGTTTTGTTTGGAGTTTTTTCCCCCACAGGAAAACCTGTGGCATTTGCCATGTTGCACACCTGAATTTGAGTGGTCCACTCTCAGTGCTGCCCAGATCGGTCTCAAAATTGTGCCTTTGCCCCTCTCCTTCCTCTGTTACGATGTGTCATTTCAAGGGCCTGGTGGGTGACACCCACTCTCTTTTCTCACCTTGTGCTCAAGATCCGGGAGAGCCGCTGACCTCCCTCCCCCGGCCCAGCTTGAGCCTCAAAGGGTTCTGCAGCAGGGTAACGTGGCACGTTGCCAGTGCCTCAGCTG
>VXAZ01005144.1:0-225052 GCA_013399875.1 Gymnorhina tibicen
GTGCCAAACCAATACAAGGGTTTACCACTGATACTAAGCCCAGTTAGTGTTAGTGTATTCATGAGCAGAAGACAATTCAAGTCTTGGTACTGTTTAGAAGGACAAGACACAGAAAGGATAAAAGTGGAAAGAGCACAGGGAAGTTCAGTGGCTTTCTCAGGATCTCATGGTGCCAAGTTCAATGTCATTTAAAGTGGACAGCATGACAGCTCAGGGACTACATTTCAGCATTTTCACAGTGTGTATTTGGGCTTACAGATTTCTTGTCTCATTTCCAAAGGACAGTTCCTGAAATCTGTAGAAAACTTTCTGTGGGTTGAGGTCATTTGGCACCTTGCTAGACTGACCCTGATGTTCAGAGGTGCTGAGCACACAGCTCCTGTCGACTAAGAGTTCACTGTACCTCTGAAGATCAATTCATGTCTAATGGCCTTTTCACCTGCCAGAAATAATTGCTGTTTCACAGAAGCATACTAACTCAGTTGCCATTTTGTTTTTAAAGGAGACTATTTATTTTTAGCCTCCTTGGAAACTGATCTGCTAAGGAGGAAGATCAGGAATAAATTGTGTCCCAAAAGGAAAATATGTTTTATATTAAACACTCATTCTTCTGGTTGTCAGTCATAAAAAATACATCTTTTAGTAGTTCTTTCACTTGAAGAAAAATCTGTTTAGCTAATCTGATCATATAAAAAATTTTTTTTTCTAGCATTACATGCTTAGTTGGGTATTCTCTGCTGGGCTATATGTTTTACAGTCTAAGAAAATCCTTGATACCAGCAGAAGCAGAATTACATGTAACAGGGAGCATCCTATTTTCAGCTGGATCAGTGCCCACATGTTGGAGAGCCTTTCCACTAAAAGCTATCATCTTCCAGCATACTCCTGATGCCTTCATGGCTTCAACGTTCCAGAGGAGGACACCTTAATGTAATTTTCTGTTGTTGTAAGACAGGTTTGGAAATTAAAGCAAAGCTTTCACATGAGTAAAATGCATACATCAGAAAGGATGGGACAGCAGGGCCATGTCAGAAAGTGCAAGTCCGTTCACTGGAAACTAAAATGCACTTTAGGAAATAGTGAGCTGCATGCCTTGGCTGCATGCCTTGTGCTCTATCTGTAGAGTTAACAGAACAGCTCTACTGGGATAGCATAATGTGTACAAACTCAACAGAAACTTCAAGATTTCATGTCCTTGCAAATCTTTCCACACAAGGTTAAGTGTCTACATGACGAGAGGCCTGTCTTTTCAAGTGCAGCACAAAGTAGGCATTGGTCTTGTCTCTAGATCCGATCTTTAGTTCCTTTTTCTGCTAAACCTATTTTTCTATTACAAAATGAAATTTCACTTTGAGAATTTAAGAGGCAAAGAGTTATGAACACTTGATTTTTATTTAAAGTTTTGTAGTCCAAGATGTCTTTGTATCTATTTATTTATATACAAGTTCTGAGAAAAATCTGAGTGATTTAGACAAAGTATGAAATGCAAAAGTACAAGGTTTTGATGCACAGAAAGTATTTCCATATGGACCTGCTTAACATGTGTCCCTGGGTAAATGCTATTGCTATTCAGATTCTAAAAGCTAGAATGGTAAGTCGATAGTGTGCATATATCATAAGACATATTAGTCCCTAATGTCTTCTAGCTGCCCAGGGATGTATTCTGGCTCAATCCTATTTTCAGGAAAGTCAATGACTAAATGATATCAAGGACCAGAGCTCCCTCCCTCATGCAGGTATTGGAGATTGAAATTAAAAATTACTCTACTTTGTACCCTAGAGGCTGGATGCCTAAGAGACATAGGGCTGTGTCCCAAGGAAAACAGCTGGAGGCTACTGTGATGAACACGGCAAGGGCAAAAGAGAAAACAACATCAATTGCTAGTGAGATAGTTTTTCTCATGATTGCTCTGACATGGCATATCACCAACATTCTGCATAGGCATCTTTTCTAATTTAAGAGTCTGACCTTTTAATTTCTCACTTTGTTAGAAGTAATAAAAGATCACTTAATCCCCGTAGTTCATCTTTTGCCACAGTTACAAAATGGGAAAACTGCACTTAACAGTCTGGCCATGCATTTAATATCAGTTGTACATAGGTATTTCCCATGGCATATTTCAATGTTTTTATTTTAGTTACAACCTGTTGTGTGGTTTGTTGTGGTTTGTTTTGTTCTTTTTTTAATTTCAGCCTACATGGTATTGTAGTGTGTAGCTTTCTTTCCTGCACCTTGTCAAGATAATTTCCTTTTTTTTTGCCTTCTGGAAAGGAAAATTATGCATTACTATGGAATCATGCTATCTTTTCTTCCTGACCTGTGCTCTTCATCTCCCACTGCCTTGGGGCCATTACTTTAATAGAATAGTTCTTCAAATGAATTAGATTACCTGTTTCATTGCTATTCTGTCTGAATGTCATTCTCACTGAAAATATTCATCTGCTTAGAAATTAACATTGAAAATGGCATTGACTAAGTAATTCTATTATGGACAAAACTGTATGTCAACAGATGTCACTTCAGTTTGTGATTTAAACTGATGAACTTATTGATGCAGTAAAAAAACATGTTCATAAAGCTCTATTCCACATGCATGCACTGCATTGCCACTTTCACAGGTATGTTTATTTTGCAGATCTTATGTATCTCTGCAGTATACATTATGAGAAATGTATAAAAATATATATTTGTTGGTTATAAAATCTATTTTCCTACTTCTTTTTTTCTTGCAAACCAAAATTTAGATATATAAGGAACAAGTTAATAACCATGGCAGACAGGTATGATGAAAAAGAAAAACATTTGGTGTTACTTTATTTTTTAGTGGTTTTCCTCAGCTGCACTGCTTCATCTTATTAACTTTCTCTTTTGGGACATGTAAGGTGTGTCAGTTTGTGTGATATGGTAAGCCTTTGTAATAAGGCTAAATATTCCTTGGTGAAATACCCTACCTCATCTTTTCATATTACTTCAGACCTGTAATGCTGGTTCACAGAGAAGTCCCTTAAACACACAAATTCCCTATATATATATGGAAAATGTAAGAGTACAATATACTTCAAAACTTCAATCAAGTTAAGAGCAGTTAAACTAAGGATGGGAAAAAAAATTAAACATCCTAAATTATTCTTTTTCCTGTGGTGCTCAAGTATCCTAACTTAATAAAAAGCATTTATCCCATGATCTCCATCACAGCATTTCAACAGAAGGTTAAAAACAGTTTTACAAGTAAGTAGTTGCATGCTCCCCAAAATCCAGTTGCAACTCTATGCCAAATAAGATTAACAGCAAGCTGACTTCTAGTGAAGATGTAGTGATCAGGCAACAACCTATGTTTCAGCTCACTGGAAACACCATGTAGAAGTAGTATTGCAGACTTTTGCTGGATTATGTGAAGCTGAGAGTGTCTCACTCTAGATCAGAATTTATTGCACTCCATCCATCAACGAAAGTGACAAATCACTGTAGCTGGGGAAGGTCTTCCCCTCTCAAAAATGTATTGTGGAGGTCAGTCGATTAGTCACCATTTCAACTTAATGGATTTATAATTAATTTTTTTTCTAGGAAAAATAATGTTTTAGAAAATTGATTTCTGACTTAAGAAAAATATTTTCTATTTTTACTGGTTTTTCTGTTTTGACCAACCTCACATAAAAAGAGACAATGCCATTCCAACTCAGTGTCTGTTCTTATTTTGATAAAGTCATGAAATACTGACTTTACAGGGATTTAAGGTTGCATCAAAGCTATGCTTGCAATGCAGCTCGTGTTGGAGAAGGAGGGTGTCCTGGATTTGGCTGGGATGGAGTTAATCTTCTTCCTAGTAACTGGTACAGTGCTGTGGTTTGGATTCAGTATGAGAATCACGTTGATAACACACTGATGTTCTGGCTGTTGCCCAGTGGTGCTTGCTCTAAATCAAGGACTTCTCCATTTTTCATGCTCTGCCAGAAAGCAGGTGCACAAGAAGCTGGGAGGAAGCATGGCCAGGAGAGCTGACCCAAACTGGGCAAAGGTGAATTCTATTCCATAGGATGTCATACCCACTATATAAACTGGGAAAAGTTGGCCAGGAGAAGCTACTCACTGCTCGGGGATGGGCTGTGTATTGGTCAGTGGGTGGGCACCGCGGCATGGGGCGATGTTGAGCTGCTGCAGCCTTCGGGAAGGGTCCCCGGCCAGGGGAAGCCGCTTCAGCACAGGAGGGCAGACAAAGGTGTGGCCACACACACACCCGATGGTGCGGACCGCAGGCACGTACACAGAGATGAGGCAACAAGGGTCTTCTGTGTGGGGCTCAGCAACTGGGTTTATTGAAAGGTCCAGATGCAGACGGGTCCAGGGACAGAAGACAAAATGGAGGGCAGGGTACAAGGGTTATATATAGGGAGGAAGGGGCGGGCAGGGCATCACAACCAATAGGACAAGGGCCAGGGGGCGGACTAGGGGCATGGGAGCCAATAGGGAGGTAGGGAAGGTGGGACTAAAGGATAGGAGTCAATGGGGGATACAATCAAAAATAAACTTCTAGATGGAACAAAGGGGTGGGGAACAGTGAACCAATCTCAAACCCAGAAAATCCATAGATTATAATATTTAGGGCAAGGCTTCCTGGGAGTTCACCCTATCTTGGGGATATGTTCTTGGCTGGGGGCCATTCCACCAGCAAACTTTCTTTGCTGTGGATTTTGCTGGCCTATTCGCAGCTTCCTTACAGAATGCAACAGGTGGGGAGCAATTGTAGTGCACATTACTTGTTTCTCTTAGGTTTATTCCTCTCTTTCTTTTTTCTTTATCATCATAATCATATTTTACTTTATTTACTTAACTCTTATGTTGTTCTTATCTCAGCACATGAGTTTTACCTTTTTCTGATTCTCTTCCCCATCACAGTGGGGGTTGGGGACTGAGCCGTGTTGTATTGAGTTGCTGGCTCAGGTCAAACCACAACAAAGGGCTGTGACTTGTCCTTCAGTGAGAGATATCCTCTGATAAATAAAATTAATTGAGATGGAATTATAATGCTAAAAGTGGCTTATATTTTGGTGAAGATCAAACATTGTAGACTTCAGTCTACAAGAGACAAAACAGTTCCAAAGTCCCAAAAGTAAAGCCCTAAAAGATAAACGTCTGCAGACTTGGGGGAAAGAAGGAAGGAAAGAAGGAAAGAGTGAAAGAAGGAATGAATGAAAGAAAAATATTAGCTTTCAGTAAAAAAAGCCTTAAGATACCTCAAATTATTATTACCTATCAGGGGTCTTAAGGCATTTTGGCTTTGTTTAAACTGCTTATAAGGAATGCAACCCACCAGGAGAGTTTACATGAGAAGAGGCCTTTTTTTAAGACTTTTCAAGTGCATAGTGTTCACTGAAGCTCAGCTCCGCACACAGAGGGAGAAGGCAAGGGAGAAACATTCTCTAAGAAGCCTGGAGTTACTTTTCCATGTTTTAAGGGTAGAGCACAGGCAAGGATGGAAGCTTCTTGAGGGCACTGCTAATCTGTTTCAGGGTAGGGACATTACCCAGCTCTTGACCTTTTCAGTTTGAGTCTTAGCCCCGTGTATGAGTGCCATTTCCTGCAGTGAAATGTACAGCTGTAGTGTCACCTAATAACTAATACGATTTTATAGCACCATATTGTCCTCCAGCAGTGAACTTCACCCTCAAAGGACACATAGGTTCAAATCCCATTCCTGAAAGCAGCTCCTGAGTTTATTTAGACTGCTCTAAGCTACGGAATACACAGGGCAGTACAAACCATGCACTCCTTGGAGCTCTGAATACAGCTCTGCTGAGCTCACTGTGGAAGCAGTTTCTCAAACCACTCCCAGTGTCTTTTCAATGGAAGTAAGGACCAATTGTCGAACTCTAGCTACACATACACGTGTGGGAATGCTATAAATATCTCAGGATTTGGATTTCCATGATGAAAATAGTGAGTGGAGATCTGTAGAGACCGCATCACCTGAGCTCCTCACAAACTTTCTGTCAGTACTAGGAAAGAAAACAGAAAAGTGATCTAGTGCTTGTAGATCATTTGTCATTTGCCTCAGGACTGAAATGAGCAACATATGTAAAGACTTCATGCAAAGAACATAGCAGCACAATGCAATCTAAAGCTCCCTTTATTCTGAAATTAAACTTTTCTATAAAAATCTACAAAATCTATTGATACAGAACTGTTTATTCCTTTATAAATCTTTGACTAATGTCAGTCACTAAATTTCTGAGAAAGGAAATCAGTGTAACTGGTAGTTATCTGTCTCCAGGTGTTATTTGCAAAGATTATACCTGTTCTTAATAAGTGCCTATCTAAGTGGAAATTTAAGTTTCACGTGTGGAATTCCATCTCTTCATTTTTTTGGTGATACTTAGAAGTCAAAAGATTGAAAGACAAAGGCTGAAATAAAATAAAGATTTCAAGTTTTCATTTTCAGAAGTATTCAGAAACATTTTTACTTATAGAAAGGATCCATTCAGATGTTGTTTTGTAATTCTGAATATAGATTTCATCATGGTAACTGGGGACAGATTTAGGTGCACATGATTATAGCAACTTGACTTTGGAAACATACCTTGATTTTTATTTTATTTTTAAACTCATTTAATTTTACACAATTAGGTAGAAAATATTTATTCAATCTTTATTCAGAGGATTTAACTTTCCCACTTTTTCTCCAGCTTGAAATATCATATGAATAATCTTCTCCAGAGATATTTCATAATGTCTCTGTCACATAAATGACAAACTAGAAAATACAGCAGTACAAAGCGTAAGATTTCTTAGCTAACAATAATTAGTATTTTATTTCCAAACTATGTAGTGTTTTAGAAAAAAAGTCTTCCAATGACTCAATTTATCCTACCTCTTCCTGGAATGCATTTTTACTCTGCATAACATTCAAAAACTTTGACATTTTTTAAGTCAAAGATAATTTCATGTTTTGTTGCTCAGATACCTTTTTTAGCCTATTCTAATCTTTTTGCTGATTTATATATAACAAGCAGGTAATTCTTGTTAAAATAAGGGGTCATAGGATGTGCCCTGGGCCTGTGGCCTTCTTGTCTTGAAACTGCTGCATTCACTTCCTTGTACAACATTATTATTCATTATTATTCAGGTGCAATGATTCATTTCTCATGATACAAAAGATAAATCAACCCCCAGTTCAAATTTAGCAGCACTGAACAGTTACAACCCTCATTGAAATTAATGGTACTTGGGAACACCCTGCCCACATAAAAGCTGATATTCTACCTGTGACATCTCAAACTGCCACATGAAAATTAAAACTATGAGTTTGTTTGAGTCTTTTCTATCTGTACATATGCATTGTAGGCACAGATGTTTACTTCTGACAGACATTAAAATTCTCATTAAATGAAAGGCTCGTGAAAACAGAAATGCAAGAAACATGACTAGTATGTTTTCACAAACAATAAATCCAGAATGCCTGTTACACTCCTCTGGTGTGATGTCTTGAATATTGGGCTTTTTAAAACTAGTTGTTGTGATGTAGAAGACAACTCCTAAAAATATCCAAATTTGTTGGCTGGGGGGCTGGGGGGGGCAGTGGAACAAAACAAAACAGAAAGACCTGAAATATGGGAAAATTCACATCAAGATCTGGTGAATTATTACAGTGGGCTACACTTCAATGGCTCACTTCTGGTTTGAATTGATAGTTGCAATGCCTACAATGTTTTAACAACCAATTTCTTTCCATCTTCATTGTTAGACCATACAACTCCTTCTATCAAGCTTGTGCTCTCCTTTACTGGAGAAGCTGTGCAACTTTATTTCCTACATTACCAGTGCAGATAAATAAGATGCACAGATCCATCTCCTGCGATGTGATTTTGTCTATGCACCTCCTCCACTTGGACTGCAGATACCTCTACCCCAATTACCATCAGGGTCCTACTTAACTGTCACTGTCTGAGCTCAACAGGTCTAGTTTCTCACAGTTCTCACTGCCAGGTACATTTTTTAAATCTTATATCATTTCTGTAGATCTTATCTAAAGGCTCTCTACCTTAGCAAGATATTTATTGGTCTCTTATGAGATGGGGTAATAATTGTGTGAGAGGTCATATCTCAGTGTCAGTATAGAAGCAATATAACCCTACTTCATCCTTTTCTTTAAAAAAATATTTAATTTAAATAAGGGTTTTCAACAATAGCAAGTAGTAGTTTAAACTTAATTGTTTGGTTCAGTGGTTTAATCTAATAAACTGCTTCCAAGGATAGTGCCTCCTCTTCAGCTGTCATGCCGTACTAGATGCCTGCATTTCAGTGTGGTCCTGAAATCACAGAGTTTCTTTTGAATCCCAGCAACAACTGCATTCGAAGACTTATCTGTTAATTTGTAGTCTCTTCAGTGACTGACATATTAATTTTGATCAGGTGAGTTGGACTACACTGAGCACCGTGTGAAAGTTTTTGGGACAAGTTCTTTCTATATTTATTCCTATAGGTCTTATTGATGAAGACAGGCTTTTTTCTTCTGGTTCCTGCAGTCTTTTCCACTCAGGTTCTTTGTTTTAATGTACTTATTCCTGTAAGAGGGCCTTGTTACCTACAAAGAACCCTTAAAAAATTCCCAGATTCTTCTCAAGAAAGATACAATATATGAACAAACTAAGTGAAAAGACATTACAGAATGAGGAAAGAATGGCTGTGTGTTTGAAATGCATGCCAAAAACCCACACGATGATCCTTAGAGAAAATTCAGTGAAAGTAACAATTCATGAATGGCATTCCTATGGACTTACAGTTAACTTTCAGGTTGGAGCTAACCTCCAACCTGGTTTTAACTGTCAAGAGAATTTTAATATTTCCAAATATTTCCCAACGATTCCATAAATGCATAATTCAAATCCAATGTCAAAATAAAGAAATTTGGCTTGAAAACAGAGGGACGGAGTTCCTGTCTGACATTTGCATCATAAATCCAGCCAGGAATCAGAGTGCACTAGCCCACTGAAAGCTGCAGAAGTCTAACGATAAACAAGCACACTGGGAGGCACAGCATTATTGCTAAATGGATTATTTATGCTAGTTCTCAAAACAAGGAAGGGAGGTGAATAATCCTCTTCATATCTCAAGGCTGCTGATCAAATAAAAATTTCCAAGTACAATAAAAACTTTGGCTCCTAGAAATATATTGGAACTCCTTGAGCTTTTCTTCCCTCAGTTCAGGAGAGAAAATTGTTCCACAGCTGCAAAGAATCAATTTTTGTTACTCCTGAATTAGGATTTAAGTTCCCTGTGGGACTGCTTAAGCTTTCCATGCCCTTCAGCTCTCTGTGGGAGGCACCCATGGTTCTGAGGAAAAACACTTCTGAGGCCAGGCCAAGTTTGGAGCTAGAAAACACAGCCAGGTGTTGAAGCCAAGTCTGTGAACCTCCATGGCACAATGGTTCTCCAGACTCCAAAGTGGGGCAGAGCAGGGAGAATATTCGCATCCTGCTTCTCCTGCTTTTCTTCCCACTTTGTGCTGGATTTGGCAGGAATTTGTCTCAGGTACACAGTGGAAACATGTTTTTCGCTTAACTTTTGGTTATGTATAACCTTGAAAAATTAGGCTGGTTACAAACCTGGTTTGCACAAGATTTAGAGGTGAAATTAGCATCACGTGTACAGGCAGTGATCAAAAACCCAGGGGAACTGGTGGGCAATTTTCCATTGAGATCAATGGGCTCTGGATTACACCCATAAAGCCTGACTAACGAGGCGTTATGTGGATTAAAGCACAGGTTAAAGCAGAAAATACAGTACTTTTGTGCCAGTGGGATTCTGGATCTCTTTACCTTCCCATAGATGTAGCAATGAATAACACAAAGGGAACAGAAAGTCCCATGCAAAACTGTTGTGTGCAGTCAGACTCCAAGCTCTCACAGAGCCCATGGGCTCCAGATCTGCAGGAATAAGGACTAAGCTTGCGAGCTCACAGAGAGTGCTTTGGTGTCAAATATATTTCCAGTGATTCATGAAGTCTAACATTAACAGTGTGCATTTCCTTTTTTTCCTCTTCTCTTATGTATTTTCATCTGCTGTGCATAGGAAGGAGAAGTTATATCCATTCTAAAACATTTATGTAGGTCTAAGGCAGGAAGAGAGAGAAAGCACTGTTAGGCATTTTGAAAAGATGAGTCAATACCAGAAAGTTTTGCAGAATGAACTTGTGACCAGGATGGTTTCAACAGTCAGGTGTCTTGTAAAAGGTACATATTGAGATGAAATGTGATAATCTATGCTAAGAAGAATCTTGCTGCTTTATATTCAAATTAATTTTTCTTATCAAAAAGGAATGCCCTTCTTTTTCTACAGATTTTCTATCACCAGCACTGCAAAGAGGCATTAGATAGTGGCTAAAATATTTATGTACTTCTCTTTCTCACTGCATCTCTGCAAGTTTATGATTTGGGTCAGTTAGGGAACAAAATAGTTATTATGATGTCTGGGATCTGTAAGCTCATTATCTTTATCATCCTGCCATCCTGCTTGGCAGGAACAATGGTTAGGCATCCAAAAGTATTTTAATTCACAGAAATAAAAAATACAACTTGTAATGCAGGCCAAGAAGGGGAAGGTGGGCACTCGTGCCATCTACAGAGGCAAAGTACTGCCTTTCAGCTGTTCCTGCCAAAGCCAGTATGGTCAGCATAAATTACAATCTTGGAAGAAGTAGATGATTTTCCTTTCCTGTGCAGGATGTAGTAAATCCCACACTGGCCTGCAGGGACTCAGAATTCTCACGTTAAAAAGTGACAGTAAGTTGCTGTTTTATATACTGTCCTAGACAGACTGCTGGTGCTGAGTCAGTTCTCATCATCTCCTTCCTGCCTTTCTTAACACCAAGCAGCTTGAATAGCTGCTCTTTCACTAAACTGATTAACCAAAGTTTTAAATGTTGTGCAAAAGAAATTTCAATAAAATAAAAAATATCATATCTGTCAGCTAGGTAAGATTTGAGACTGAGAGTATTAATATTTCAGTGCTTATAGAGCAGTTGCATACCATAAGATAATGTCATAATGTGCATCAAAGCACCAATCATCCCTGTCATCTTCACAACACAGTATATGGAACATTATTGGAAAGAAGTTGTGACAGAAGCAAAAATGATTGCACGAACCACAGAGTCATCATGTAGAACTAGGACTGCATCTAAATTGATGGTTTGCATTTAAAGTATCTTGTGAAGTTTGTGCAGCTTTTCAGACCAGTCAGAAAGCTGAAACAACAATAAAAAAAAGGCTGTAAGTACAACAAAACATCACAAAGATAAAAGTAGCAGAACTCCTTTGTTTACTCAAGCTGTATTCTGCTCTAAACAATATGAAATTTGTCTAGCTTCAATATTCTTGTACATCTAAGCAACATAAGTCTATAGTGTAAAGAGAAATTCTGGTCAAAACACTATGATTCTGTAGGCAGCGACTTAAATGCATTGGACTGAAGTGGACTCTAATCTGCATTTCTGAATCTCAACCAAGCTATTAAAATCCTACTGTACTCAACTATTCAAACCGCATTTGTAAATATTCAATGAAGACATTTGTAATTAACCCTGCAGCAAGTGTTCTCAGCATAAATTACCAAAGAGAGATAATTTATTTATAACATTGAACTTAGCTTTCTTAATTTTGTCACAGTCAGTGGTCACTTGTAATCAATACTGTGGAAAACCTGCAGAGAAAACCACTATTTGCAATGTCCCTTGGCCTCTTTTCTAGCCAGCACTGCGCCCCTGACCGTGTTCAGAATGGAGCATGGGAAAGCGTGGGTGTGCAATTCTCAGCCCTGAATTAGGAACTACTGCCGAACTTGGCAGGGATTGGGATCCAGCAGCGGCTGCTTCTCACGAAGGTCATGCAGTCCCTCCCGTGAGAGGTGAGACAACCTGCTTCTTCACTCCTCTGGGTGTTCAGTGAAGCAGAACCTGAGGGATCCCAATGTGCACTGAAAGAAAGCCCCGCATCCCTGAATGGGCAGATGCCTGCCCTGGTGCTGAGGTCAGAGCTGTGGTACAGGTCCTACTGCTCCTCCGAGCAGGCAGCACTCCTGCCATGCCTGAAGAAGCTCAAGCGCTGGTGCCAGTGGAAATGGCCGTGTGACTCAGATGAACAAGCTGAACAGTCAATACCGATTTTCTTGTATGCAGGGCTTTCTCTCACCTGGGGAACAGAGGGGTCCATTCCCACCAGAGCTTTACAAACCTCATTAAAATCTTTATTTATTCATCTCTCTTAACAGTTACATGCAGTTACAGTAAAAGGCAACAGAGGTGTAAGAGAACAAAATAAGAACCAGTGTAAGTAACTCATTAACAAGACAATACAAAGAAGATGAGCCTGGTTAGTTTTTAAATATTGAAAATCGAAAGAAAAGTCATTATTCCATGTAAAAATTTTCCCCATGCATTTGCTTTTGCAAATGCTTAAACACCTTACAGAGTTACTGCACCTGTGCAGTAGCCCCTTAGTAGTTTCACAGGTTGTTCCCCAGCTTGCAAAAGCAGGCATGTGGCAACTCAAAGTATAAAAAGGGCAATCCTGAGGAAGTTATAAGCTTCTTTACAAAGTAATTATCCCTTTTTCTGCAATCCTTTTTCTCTGTTTGAGCAGTGTATCTGCTCTATCATAAACAAGGATTTCTACTCCAAAAAAAAGCTGTATGAGAAGGGAGAAATGTGGCTAGTGTCACGCCCCGCACAGATAGGACACCCAAGTAATCACCACTTCAAAGGTTAGTTCTGGGTAAACTTGTTCCAGGTTCTTGCATGCTTTAATCCAGAACGAGCTCCAGGCCCAAACCAGTTTAATGTTCCTAATATATCTATACCCACTGGTTTTAAATGCTTAACATACTGTGGACTTTCACAATAAATTACCGCTGTCCACAACAAACTTCTATTCCTGGGGCATTGGAAAAAAAAATAACAGATGTATCTGCTCAAGCAGATTGCGATTCCTGTTCTGAAAGAGTATAATTCTTTTTTTTTATTATTATTATTTAAATAACCTCCATGCATTCTCTAAGGAAAACAGACTTAAGCAGTTTGTTTTAAAAAAAAAAGTTAAAGCTTTGATGTGATGGATGCATTGAACATGTCAGGAAGGGTATTATCAAAAGGAGAAGTTTAAAGCCATTCCCTGGGGTATATATGTTTTGATGTCCTACTGTCCTTGTCATACATGAAAGTATTTGGTCTATCTAGAAATTCATTTGACCCAGAAAAACAAATTGTTCAGAGTTAACAGGGAAAAAAACCCACACAGAGTAAGGGCTGGGACTGTGATATGCTCACTATTACTCTGCACTCTGTTTGAAGTAGATTAAGAAGAAACAGTAACAAGTAATTAAAATGTGTCCCACTGGACCAGTATTACTGTCCAAACACTTCTGTAACAAAAAAACCCCAAACCCACAGCAAATTACTCTGACTCCCAGATGTTTTGAATGAGTTTCTTCAGGTCCCTACCTGAGATTTCATCCATATGGCACAGCCTTTTCAGATGAGAGTATACCTGGAAAACTTTTTCAATGGAGTGCAAAAGTGGTCTAAGGGAAGGATCAGCCTATATTTCTTTGATATGAAAATATAGCCATTAATACATGATTCAGATAATAGAAAAAAAAAGGTTGCACCAAATGCAATGATACCAGCCTCCCTAAGATTATATGATGATATTTATTATTTCTCTGATATTAAATAAAATCTATTATTTGAACTATTAAGAAAATAAAATTTTAATTTACTCTTATGTCTTTGGTGAAGGTGTTTGCTCCAAAGACATCTTATAAAATGCAAGCTGAGAAATTCTTCCCTCAGCTTCAGAGTATTTGTTGAAAACACAGAGAGATCAAAAACATACTTGAGTGCAGCTTCCAGGACAGCTTCTGTGTCCTAAGAGAGGGTAAGAAGAAGAGTTATTTGCCACATATTTCTGGAAGTCCTTATTAATTTCTCTTCATAGTTAGCAGACAGACTTCCACAGACTTCAACATAAGTAGGGTCACAATTTTATTTGGAAATTATACTTGCTGACTGCCATAAATTTCTTTAGGAATGACAGAGCATGAGTGTTAGATCGAAGTGCAGCAAAACTCAGAAACTTAAGGATAAAACTAGCAGCAACTAGATTCATAGCAGGGAGCAAGCAATAAACTTTTCAAAAAATAGTTTGGCTATGCAAGAGTGAACAGCATTTCTGGCAAACCAGTAATTAGCCAAGGCTAAGAAGTATTACCTGTTCAATGATTTCAGAATCATTTTCTTAAAATAGCAGAACAGCAAAAGGAGATCCAAATTGTCTCTTGGCCTTCAACAAGCTCTCCAATTTTGTCTTTTGGCAGAATGATGTACAAGTGAAGAAGACTTAGAACTGAAGTAAATTGTGGAGATGGCCCTAGATCTGGTACATCACATGTTCAAGGAATGATGAATTACAGCCCTTTGGAAAGGTTCACTGTAATGAAAAAAAGTGACCTTGAACAGCAGTGATGACAATCCACCCAGGAGTGACTACTCTGGTCCAGCAGTGAGAGTCAGCCAGTTGTAACTTTTATCATCCTGAAATTCACAGCTCACTGCTGGGAAGAATTTGAAAGAGACAGATCTGCAAACTTTAAAGTAGTTCCAAATCTATCCCCTGGCTCTGGGTTCCCTGAGTACTTGCTCATTCTCACATGCTAAAACACAATTTCAGAGAAATGGAACCTGGCTGTTTCAAACAGGTCTTGCTTTTGGGATAAACAGCATGAATGAGTGCACATAAAAAATTCCACAAGACTATCACAGATGTGTCCTAGTTTGTACTAAATAAACACTGACACCTTAGACAGACGCTTTCCCACACTGTAAATGTTTTTGTATTATAAAGAGAAGTCCTAAACCACAGATTTATTAGCGTATGTACAAAACCAATATTCACACAAAAATATTTATTTTAAATGTAACAAATCTTGCCTTACTAAAGTAATTAATTCTTATTATCATTTTTTTGTTTACGTACAGATCAGTGCTTAGCCAAAGACTTGAACATGAGGTGCATGGCTAAATGTTGAAAATTGTGGTAATATAAGAGTGTATTGCTGATGATAAAATGTTCTGACAAAGTATAAAATGCAAATTGTGTGTTATTGCCTTAAATTGTTCCAGTTCATTTACCTTGCTATGAGCATTCATTACAGCTAATTATTGAAACAGATTTTTATTATTCATAATTACTTTTCACATTATAATGATCATAAATTTTTGAAAATTCTGGTAATCATCTGTCACCGTTCATGCTTGTCAGATCTTTTTTTTGTACAGAACATTTTGCATACTCATTATCATTAATATATTTGTAGGCTGTTATTATTCAAAACTAGTAAGGATCTTTTAAAGGAAATGCAATACTGTTTCTTAAATACACCCTTTTAATCCTAATGACAGACTGATGCTGAACCTAACTTAGAAAATGAAAAGAAATGCCATTAATTAAATGTACAGTTTATTCCTTGCACTCACTTTGCCAGGTTCATGAATGCACCTAAAGTTAGACAGAAATGATTTCCCTGTTATTATCATCCAGGCAGCAAGGCATTTTAAAGACCAATTTATAAAATGAAAAGGTTGAAAACATAAAGCATTCCTTCCCAGAAAAAATGGAGAATGAGAGAAACAGCAAAAGAGAAAAAGAAAACGGCCTTCACAGCTGTAAACAAAATGTTTGCAGAACTGAGAAACATTTAATAACTTAGGCTCATCAATCTGGTCCCATTTTGTGAGGTGGCTGTAGATGTCAGATATAGCTGTTTCATCAGACAGAATAAACACAGAGGTTTTATTGTTGAGACTACCACTGTTTTGCAGTTTCACTTGATTTTCTACTTCTGAATAGATCAAAATACAAAGTGAATACTTTCCTCAGAAAGGACTCTGATTTACTCTTTCCAGGACAGCAGATATTACCAGATAATTTTGTAAAACATGAAAAAATAATTTAGGTGACCTGAACTGGTAGATGAAGCAAGTGCACAGAAATAAAAGGAATAAATCCAACTGATGAGAGACATCTTGATTCACAGCATCATTCAGTGTCATCAGACCTTTTGAATTTATCCATTCCTAACAATGACAGAGTAATAATGGTAGCTTGATAACGTATACTACAGTTGATAGAAAAAAAGGGAAAATACATTGCATATCAAAACCTAGGTCGGTCTTCTTTTAGGTCCCTGAGGAAGGTACTGTGGATTGAAGCTCACTAAATATGGTTACTATTCACAGAGCAGATTAAATGACAGGGAAAAGAAAGCAACTACAAATTTCACTTCTTCATTGAGCCTGTGCATAACATATGATGCCATCACAGTCAGGGTGCATCTTTCTAAACCATTTGGACAAAACACAGTCTGGAAACTTTAAAACAAAGTAACTACAAATGTGTTGATAAAACTATTGTACCTCTGACACAAAAAGCAGAAGATTAGGAGGTTACCAGTCATGGTTGACTAAATAAAGCCTTCGACAGAACTTGACATTCGATGATCCAACTTGAAAGGTTATGGAACATATTCCAGGCTGATTAAATGGGTCAGAGCTTTTCCTACGGACCATAGCCAGCAGGTTAAAGTCAATTGTGTCCCCTCCAACTGGCAAGCGATTAATGGAGATGTCTCCCCTGGGCACTAAATTGGGACCTTTACTCTTTCTGCTAATGATTAACAACCTGGTATTATATGATGCAGCAATAGAGAATAAGCACATGATGCTTCCCTCACACACTGTTTTCTAAATCACTTCATTACAGGTCTCAAACTTCAAGAAAAAACAACATACAATAAATGGCTGTTCATGATTTTAAGAGTTACTAACCAATAAGAAATGTACACTCTATTCTTAGCTGAGGAATACAAACACAGAATAAAAACATTTATTGCATTATTTTATTTGCTTTACACAGTACAGTTGAAATCATTATCTGTACTTTGTCCTCATAGTCCTAGAAGAAATATATTGGAACATTTATGCAAAATCAATTAGGAATAGATGAAAATACTCCTTTTCCCTATTAAAAAAAAAGTCTATCTAAATCTCTATCAGCAATTAACTTAAGACATCTTTAAAAAGAAACTCCATCACGTAATGAGACTGTGGTACATTCAGGACAATTTTTTGAAAATTCACCACCCATGATTTGGACACGCTTCAGAAGGTAAAGTGATAAACAGAAAACTTGCCATTATAGTGAAGAAAAGAGAGCTGGAGACAATCAGATTGTATGTTTCAAATGGAAACTAGCAGCAGTGTTTTAGGAGACAGTCAAATATTAATTAAAAGAAGGCAGAAGAGTCTTATTCACACAATTATCTGAAGGCAGTTTGCTAAGCTCGTTCTTCACTAATTTTGTTCATCGCTAACTGTATCTTCATTTCTCATCATGCAATAAAATGTGTCTTTATTTCTTTGCATTAACTTCAAACCTCTGTATAATTTTTAAACATATATACTGGGGGGGGGGGCTGGTCTCTTTTTCGTTGCTAGAAATAGTATTTGAATGCTCTATTTTAGATAAAGCAAGATATATTGAAAAAGTTTCAGACAAAATTAGTCTGATGTTTGATGTGTGTTCAAAGGACATCAGCTTTAACAATGTTCATCAGTTTGCAGAGACATGAGAAAATGAGCTCATGGCTGACCCCGAGCTAATGTTCCCACTTTTTTGAGAAGATCAACAGGAAATCCCCACATATAAAATTTGTAGGAAACCTCATCAAAAGAAAGAAAAGGGGAAAAAATGCGTGGAAAAACTAATAGCTGTTTTTCAAACTGAGATGTGAAAAGGAATCCCTTAACTAAGCAAAAAAAATTTAAAAAGCAAACACTAATATTTTAAAAGATTGGTGAATTGGTCTACATAGAGATGTGAGCAGTGAATACCTATCAAAAGATTATTTTTCTAAAGAGGAATATATGGTAAAGCCTCTCAGATTTATCTTAATTGATATCTTTATCAATGAACAAGGAAGAGAAACATCTCATCACTGGTGATAACATCTGGAAAAAAAATAATGAGTGAGAAAACGCAAAGACTGAAGAGACGTAGTCACTGTTGCAATTACCAGTCTTGCAAGTTCACTGGAAATGTCATATCATATTTGAAAGTTTTTTCTTAAATGATGTGTCTAGTTACACAAGTAATAACTTGGAAAAGCCCTGCAGTCGGGATGTTAGATTAGGTGCTGACAGTTGTCCTTTGCAGAATCACAATCTATGAATCTCTAAATCTAATATATTTATTTCTTCCCATTTGTAGAGCTGCACTTGACAACAAATTAAAAGTTTCACGTCAACAAATGACATTACTGTGTGAAATGTTGAGAGGATAAGAAACTTGTCATCAGTCTGTTAAAACTCAGATTTTTAATACAGCTGTCTGATAAAATATAAGAAGGTAAAACTGTATTCAATTAAAATTTGTAAACATTAATTTAGTATCATTCATTTTCTCTTCTTAGAAATCAGAAACGTTAGTTGGAAGTGACCTATGGCAGCCCTCTTTGTCACAGCAAGGCAACTTAAATGTCTCCAAGTGCAGTCTGCAGCTGTTGCCCTTTATGTCATCTGGTGCTACCAAGAAGAGTATGACTGTGTCAGCTTTGTGACTGCCTTTTAAGCAGCTGTAAGCTCTCAGATCACCCTTCAGCCTCCTCAATATCTAGCCTTATCACTACTTAGATACTTGTCAAATTCTAAAAATAAGGCTGTCAAATACTAGCAAAGCCACCAAAATGAAAAGCTAAAAGGTACAAGGAATTACATGCCAAAGATGATTAATTCATGAACCACTGAAAAAAGACACTTGTATTCTTTTTCTTGGGAACAAAGAAAATAATTAGCTGGCAAATTTCCTGTTCTGAGGTGTATCTTCAAGACACCATACCTCTTAAACCTCTTCAAAAATAAAAAAGCATCCCTCCAAAGTTGCCATGGCAAATTTTTCTGGTTCCTTGGAAGCATCAGGCTGCTCTGAGGAAAATACATTTCTTGTTCACTGCTCCCTGGTTTAAATACCTGATAATTTGGGATCTAATTAAGCTGTTAGATGCCCATTAGCTGCAAAAGAACAATACAAATGTTATATGTATTTAATATGCATTGAAGATATGAAAGGAAATATTTAATAGCCTTTGATGTTCTTTCAGACTCTCAGCAGCTCTCTTAAAATTATCTTGACTATGACATACCGTGCTTCAGAATGGCACAAATAGGAAGATGGGTGGCAAAAAATGCCCACGATAGAACTAAACTTAACGTATCCCTTTTTATTGTCAGAGTACTGAATAAATAATGAAAAGGTACATATAGAATATTCTTCAAACAAAGACTGTGACTTCACTGGGTGTCTGATATTAACCATCATCTGTCTTAGAAGATCTCTTGAAGGCTAGAAATCCAGGAATTACCAGCTGGCTATTTTAACAAATGGAAGGAAAGAAAAAAAAACAACCTAGGGAGTTGCTCATCTCTTTCATTACTATTGTTGACAGGTATATTATGTAGAAGTAAGATAACTTCTTTGAATGGGCATTGTTTTATATCTAATATGCATATTCAACCATGATGAATTTCATAGCATTTCTTGAGTATCTATCCATAATGTCTACCTTGAAGGCAGGTCTAAATTATTGTTATTCCAGATCACTCCTTGACTGAACTGTAGGGAAAAACATGTTATCTAAGATAATGACCCAAAGATTTAAAATTTCATTGTCCAATATCTTAACCCTCACAGGTAATGAATTAAAAAGTAGTGAACAGTGTGAGGCACAAATGAAGACATGAGACAAACACTAGTTCTCTGAACTAAGACAGCAATATGAAAATTAAATGAAACTGAATTATTAAACCAAATATACAGTAACTCTTTCCTCTATGAGTTCACATGGAATAAGTTATTAGATTTTCCTGTTTAAAAATATTTTGTTTCTCATATACTGTTGGATAAAGCAGTGGAAAGTAACACAGAGCTTCCTTAAAATATCCAAGACAGCCTTGAAAGATGATCATTATTAGTCTTTAAGAGCCTATATTGTTTGTCTAATAATGCAAGCACGTGTATTTTGCCAATACTGCAAGTTATGCACTACATAAATGAATATCAATTTTAGTCTTGAGTTAGCTGACTCAAAGTTGACTTAGCTGTCACTTTGCACCCACGATGACCAGGACTTATAAGCGAATTCAATAAAAAGCAGGAAAATACATAGATAGACAAGAAGAGTGTGCAGGGTTCTGTGGACAAAAGAGACCTCATAATCAAGAAACCAGGGCTGAAAGAAGGGTATACCTAAAAGCATGCACACAAATAAGGGCCTGATGGGGAATGTGCTCACACTTTCCCTGGGAAATCACCATCTGAAGTGCCTGTATGATAGTGCACTCACAGAATGGTGAGTGTACAGGAGGAATCAGAGGTCTGCTTGCCCTTGC
This sequence comes from Gymnorhina tibicen, assembly GCA_013399875.1. NCBI lineage: Eukaryota > Metazoa > Chordata > Aves > Passeriformes > Artamidae > Gymnorhina > Gymnorhina tibicen. The sequence goes on from VXAZ01005144.1 coordinate 20,493, forward strand.
ACAGTACAGGCTCATTAGGATCACAGCCACATGGCGGGACTGCTCACACAGCTGGAGTGTGATAAGGACAAACAGGCCAGAATGGCCAGGATGGGCACTTGCCTGCGTAGGGGCGGTGATGATCCAGCTGAGAACTTACAGCCTGGGGTTAGAGAGTGAGCCAGCAATAGTGATGCTGTGATGAGTGCTACTGTAAATGAATCAGCTGACTTAATACAAGATAATTGTTCTCCTGAAAAACCTTGCCCCATGGATATCTTTAGAACATGTAACTGCTTTGAGTCTCCAACACACTTTTAGAACACTGCTAGGCATTAACACCTTGGCAATCATGGAATGGTTCATTTTCTCAAGAAATCTAGCTTTTGTCTAGATAATGAATGAACCAATTCTTGAAATCTTACTATTTTTTGAGGAACAAAATTCTCGTTTTCTGAACATGTACCCATAAATCTGAAATAGTCGGAAAACAAACCCAATTTTTGTTGATTGTTAGAGCGGAAAATGAACAAGACAACTAGCAAAGCCACTAAAATGAAAAGCTAAAAGGTACAAGGAATTACACGCCAAAGATGATTAATTAAAAGTACACTAAAAATGTGCACTGGGACAGGAAAGCAGAAATTTATTTCTTGATTTAGGTTAAAAAGCTTGGGAAGAGAATGAATGATGTTTACCCCTAAAGTTAAGCTTATGACCAGAACTGGAGTTAAATCCACTAGAACCCACTGAAATCTTCCTGCCCCCCCTAGAGTAAATAACATGAGATGCTAAGATTGAGTCTATGTGCAATGAGAATGTAATTAAATTAACTAACATTGGGTACTCTAGTTTATCTAACCCCTTTGTGAAGAATTTGAAGAATGCATTATTCTTGACTCCTTCTGTTTCACAATGGCACAATGCACCTTCCAGTTTACTTGTTTCTTTGCTATTTAACAAGCCTTTGAATGTCACCTTAAGCACTAAATACAAACAAAGCAGTGAATTATCATAATTAAGTTAAATTTGGAGCAGTCGTTCTCAGCCTGTACTCATTTTAAATTTGCTGCTTCTGCTGCAGCGAAGTACTTGTGTACATAATTGTGGTGGTGCATTCTCCCCACCCCCCAGGCAACACTATGATCTGAGAAACATTCTAATAACTATCTCAACAGATGATAGTTTTTTCTCACTATTAATGGCTTGTTTGCCATTACTTGCTTAAAAAAGAAAAGAAAAATAAAATAGAATAAAACCTGCAAAAAGTTTTAAATGTTAGGAGATAGATGAAAATGAGCAGTGTTACATCCAACCACTGACTTCATTGTCTATTCCTAACTTCTCCCTAGGTGTGGCCAGCAATAGCTTTACAGCATTTTTGCTTTGCACCGGAATTTCCCCTTTTCAAAACAAACTGGAGATATAATTTCAATGCGCAAATACTGGTGTCTAACTCAGACAGCCAGATTTCAAGATTTTAGCCTGCTTCTTGAAAGATGTTGCCCGTATACATAGAGAGGTTTCACATGTGAGTTCTATCTTTCCTGCACAGTATATACAAAGACTAAATACTTGAACTGACTCATTTTATGCAGGGAAAACAACTTTGCTTGAAAATAGCCTGAAGCAAAATTTGGAGTCTTTTTATGTTTTCAAGGAAGATGAGATGTTACAAACACTCTGGAGAAACAATCGAGGAAGAAATTGTGACTAAGTGCTTAGCCAAGCTAAATGAATAAAAGCAACTGCAAGGTGAGTAGAACATCCAAAGCACTGCACCCTGAAGGCTGAAGTTATTACAGTAACCAGTTTGTGATAGTTGAGGTTGTGGACTCCTTTTTCTGACCTGCTGAGCAGGAGACTTTGTTGACTGCCACTTTATTAGCAGCCATGATGTCAACTGATCCCCTACCACTTCATTAAATCATCATTAGATAACCAGTGTAGCAGTTCAAACAAAGCCAAGGTGCTTCCAAATATTGTAAAGAAATGAAACATGACAGCTGCTTTCTTCATCAGAATATTTCATGTAAGCACCTTAGGCATCTGTATTCTGATTTTTACTTGGTTCACAAAGATGCTGAGCGTCTTTCTTATTATGGTCCCACATTCTGCCAGCTCCCATCAGGCATTGACATGGCCTAGCTCTATCTATCATGTCTGATGGCACGAAACTCCATGTGTTGACACACGTTCACACAATGACAGGGGGACTGACAATGTTGCAAATACAATTACAATCCTTTTAAACCAATGAAAGGTCAACACTAAAATTTTAGGTGAACTTTGAGTTCAGATGCTTGTCCAAAGCTACTTGAAAGTCCCATAAATGTGATTTTGGTTTTGTTCTCTTTCTCCAGATCACAGGCCGGCAATATTTCATTTAAACTAGTCTTCAAAGTAGTTGAATTCTTACCCTGAAGCCATAGAAATCACTTGTAAGTGATTTCTGTGAAACAAAAAACAGATTTGAACCTTCATCTCTTTTATCCTTTTTCAAGCCATTTTTTCTTCCCTGAACCACAGTTTGCTGATACACTCATCCTGTGCTCTGTGTCCTCAAAGGTGTAGACCAGCTACTGTACTCAGATCTTTAGGGTCTTCTTGGCTCAGGGATGCATTTTTCAGACACTGCTGCAACCATTAACCTCTCTCTGATTCAGAAACAATGCAAAATCACAACATTTTGGTAAACCAGAAATTACCCTAGCCATTGCTAAGTTTCTGATTTAGATTTCCATCATATTGACCATTCTAACTTCCATCCCCACTCTCTCTCTACTGCCCCAACCAACATTAACTCCTTGTAACACAGAGGAGCAGGAACCGAACCCAGGATCCAAAACGAGTGGCATATTGTGTAAACACAGAACACAGAACTGCCTAGCAATGAATCTAAATAATTGTGTGTTTGTAAAGGCTAGCCAGACAAGTAACCCACAGAGAACACACACAATGCAATTCTGGTTCTGCCTACAGCAAAATGTCAGCTGCTCTAATTGTGGCACATCCCAGCAAATATTGAAGGTGAGATGATAAATACAGATCAGCTTGACATCAGCTGTCACAAGGAAAACAAATGAGCTCACAGCGATGGCAAAGCTGGAGAATACCGATAGCACAAACAAATTGAAAGGAAATAACAGAGTCTGATCTTGCCTGGCTGTTTTAATTGATAATTAGACAGAAATACCATGTTTAAAGGAGGACATATAAGGCATTCAGGAGCAACCATAACATAGAAACCTGTCTCTGAAAACAGAGTAAATGTACACTATATATCTGTCCAGCATATGCTAGCATCCAACATATACTTAAATTATACGTCATGTAATTAGAATACATGGGGTCTGTGTTTCCAGCCCCTGCTGACATTAATAAAGCACCAGTTCTTCAGGCTGTTTCAATAGAGGCTCCTCTGATGTTACCCACTCGTCTCTGTGCACCATATTAGCCTTTCAGGTCTTACAGCAAAACCACTTCTATGCCTCTGCTGAGAGCAGATCTGGGCAATTGCTCTGGCTTAAAGTATACTTGGGGGAAAGAGTGAGAGGAAAAGAGAGAAAAGTGTTTCAGAGCCAAATCAGTTCACTGCAAGCTGACTGTGGGTGCACAGACCTTTGTACCAGCACAGCTAAGAAACCCATTCATCACGGCATGATGAACTAGCAATTGGGAATGTTTCTACCTCTTGTGACTGTTGACAAAACCTCGACAATGGAGGGAAAGAGACTCAAGTTTGTTATTTTTTAAATCTTTCCCTTACAGATGAAGAGATGCCAGCTAACTCGAAAGGACAGGGCTTGTTGCAGGAACTGGAAGTGCCAGTGAAGGAGGCAGTTTCAAAAGCCAAGAGAATTCTTAAAACAAAAGCTGCTGAAATAATTCCTTGCTGAAAATTGGAATGAGCACTTGTAACTGTGGACCCTTCTCATAGCAGCTGGTCTGGAACCACTTTTCTTACTTTTTATCAAACTTTTCAAGCCATCTTTACTGTGTCTTTCCCTCACAATTGCTGAATACTGCCTCAATCATAAAACAGGCACAAAGCAGGTATACTACTCCAGCACTCAAGCTGTGCCTGTTTTCAGTCTGTAGTTTTCAATTTTTCATACAATAAGTGAGTACCCCTTCCTACTGAGATACTTTCAGTTATAAATGCCTCCATTGTAGATGGGGCTCTGGAGGGAACTGGTTCAGATAATGCAATGCTGAAAAGCAGGGGAACATTTTTCCTAATTGGACTCTTGAGTTTGGAAAATCTTTCTTTACTGGCTGGAGGAAATACTTCAGACTCAATGTCAGGACAAGAGATGATATATAAGAAAGGAAGACGGAAGGAATCTAAGGTAGAGCCTAATTTATGACTCTTGAATAAATCTTTTTTGATTGATTGTGTTCAGTCTGTTTCTGTGCTCAGTTGAAACTCCCTTAAACAGCAATCCTGTCTCTTTCATTTGCAAAGAATTTAGAAATATGCCTCTCTCTCTCTTTCTCTTATCTTTGATGTTCAAATGACTGTAAGCATTTTTTTCTGTCTAAGAGTACTGGTCCATATTAATTCCTAGTTTAATACTGTGGCTCTGTGCCCAAGATAATTTTGACCCATTATATATAACATAACAGAAGGAGCACTTTAGAAGGAAAAGAGATTTAAAGAGCATATTGAAGACTTGCAGCAGTAGCAAAGGATAAAAATAGGTGAAAAACAAAAAGGGAGAAAAAAGATCTTAAGACAATGTGAAAAAAACTGCAGGGCAATAACCCCCCTGTTCGAACAGTGAACAACCATTCTAGCTTTCCTTTGAACCCTTCAGAGAAATAAACTGACAAAGCTCATAAAAAAAGGATGAAATTTACACAAGACAGTAGAACTAACATCAGGCATAAAATACCTGCTCCTTCTAATTGTTTTTGTCTTAACACATGGAATGTCTATGCCAATTTCCAACTTAACTGGATGTTCTTTAAATATACCTAAGAAAATGCCCCCTGAACTTCCTATTTCTGTGACCACCAGTCAGGAAAACTCAGAAGTCAGTTGGCACCTGCCTGAAAATTTCCTAAACATCTAAATGGCATACTCGGATATACACATATGCCTGATTTCTTAATATTCTGAACAAAGGAAGATGAAGTAGTCTGGACAAGTTAACTTGGAAGAGAGAGAATGGCAAGAGTAAAGTACACTTACAGACATTAACTAGTGAATGATATAGTATAGGACATAAGACATAATAAGACTTTGTGTTTCTTGCATTAAAAGAACAATGGACCACTTGGGTGAGAATATTGTGTGTGTATCAATCAAATCTAAAATTCATGTAGTTCAGTTGTAAAATAATTAATAATTGAAATTACCCCTGTTGTCACATGTGGGAAGATTTCTATCATATATCATGCATGTAGACATTAATCATAATGTATCTATTGAATTGTTTCTATTCACTAATATTCTATTAATCATATTCCTCACTTTTTTTTTATTGTAACTTTGATGAAACTTGACCAAAATCATCTTTATTTTCCAGCTAATTATTCACACACAAATTTTGTATTTGCTGCAAGAATATACCCTTTAAAATCTATTAGCTTTACTGTGTCACAAATATTATAATTATTCAGGTTCCATTGACACACAATAGTTAACAATGCACATGGCTTTATTATTATATTTAAGGGACTTTGAAAAGCATGTAGTTCCAACCCCCAGCCATGGACACAAACACCTTCCATTAGAGCAGGTTGCTCAGAGCTGCATTCAAACTGCCCTTGAACCCCTCCGGGGATGGGTCATCCACAACTTCTCCAGGCAACCTGTTCCAGCACCTTACCACCCTCACAATAAAGAATTTCTTCCTAATGTCTAAAACCTAGATATTAACCTAGGTAAACCTACCATCTTTCAGTTTAAAGCCATTCCCCCTTGTCCTGTGACTACAAGTCTTTGTACGTGCCTCTCCATCCAGCTTTTCCCACTCTTGCTGATAAGGAAGTTAAACAGCGCCAGTCCCAGCACTGACCCCTGAGGAGCAGCACTTGTCACTGCCGCTTGGACACTGTGCTGACAACCACAGCTCCTCGAGTATAGCCATCCAGCCAGTTCCATATCCCCTGACTGGTCTATCCATCAAATCCCTGTCTGCCCAGTTTAGAGACAAGGAAGTCATGCAGGACAGTGTCAGATGCTTAGAAAGCAGTGACATATGGGTCACTGTGGATAATTACATCAGCGCAACTGTCAGAGCAATCTGCAGCAGAGAAAGCTCATGTAACACTTAAGAGCATAACCTGAAGAACATCAAGTAGAATCGGGGGAAGTTTTACCCCAATACAATTTAGCAAACTAGACTACCTCTATGCTTGGTTTTGTGGTCCACATTTGAAGAAGGATTCGGAAAACTGCAGTGAAAGTTCAGTGAGGAGGAGAGGCCAGGATAATGAACAGAAAACAAGTTATTGTAACAAGATAGGAGGCAAAATGGCATTCCAGACTCATTCCTGAAAGTATAGAAGGAAAATTTTGAATATTTAATATGCACAGTGTTAGCTAAATTAGGTTGGTGCTAACTTGACCAAAGTTACTGAAGTCTTCTGAGAATTAAATTTGCCTAATTCTTTTGACACAGACAGACATCAGACAGATATTCCACAGAGATGAATATTTCCCAAATATTTAAGGCTATAAAAGTTTGCACATTTTGGACTCTAAGCCGTGGACAATCAGAGATGTACTCACATGACCACTCTCTAATGGACAGAAAGATGTACTCAGGAGCTAAGATATGGAGACAACCCATATTTTTAATGTGCTATACACCTACAGAAAATGATATCAGGAAAAAAAAAAGGAAAAAGTAAAAAAAATTCCAAATAGGAGCTAACTAGAAACAGAGAAGAAAGCAATCACTGCACAGTGCCTGGTTTGGAAATTCTGCTGTGCTACTGGTGAAACGGTAACCTTATTTACAGAGGTCTAGAAAATTAAAACACACTTGAATCCTGTTTGTTTGCAAAGATCTGTGAGTGTCTAGAACAGCAAAATAAAGATGAAATTTAATATGAAGTGTGGTGATAATGTCTCTCATTACCTTTTTTGCTTCCTGCAGGAACCATGACAGCACCTAGAAAATAATGGTTCGTATTAGTGAACATTTGCAGTAAATAGACAAGTATCTAGATCTGACAGGTGAAGTAACGAAACAAATTGTCAAACAGAGCACAAAAAAATTTAGCTAAATGCAGGCTGGAGAATAAAGAACCTAAAATTATAGCGAAGGTGAAATTGCATGGCAGTTCTTCCATAATTCCCTATAATCATAGAAAAACAAATACAATACAAAAGAACCATTTTTAGAGGCGCTCTGCCTGCTCTTTACTTCAATAGTAGAACAACTTAGGCAGGTAACATTCCCCTTTGCCTCAGTATTGACCTAGAGCTGTCACTTGTCAGTACTTGTACTGAATAAGACATTTTTAATGTAAACCCACCTAGCAATGTTCAGAATATTGGTAAAAATATACCAATTCTATGCAGTAGACTTGTCACGCTGAAGTGCTACTCCTAGAAATTCAAACTGAAGGCATGCCTCACAACCTCTGGCTTGACTGAGCAGCAGAGCATCTTCAGCGTCAATGAGAACAGAGTGGAACTACAGATAGTGAGAGCAAAGAGTTCAAAGTTACATTTTATTCTGTTTTAAACGCATCCTTTTTGCAAATGTACACATATCATATGTGCATTTATACATCTTAAACATGCAACTGTGACACAAATGTACTGTTTGACCTTCTAATTTTGTGTATTTCACAGGCTTCTGATTAAATTCTCTGTACTGCTATGACCAGCAGATGCACAGCTCTGTGAATTTACTAACTAACAAAGGAGAAATATGAATAGAACTCATGAATTTAATCATTTAGGCCTTGCATCTTTCAAAATCAAAGCTTAGCACTCCAAAAGAGTTATCACAATCATCAGCAGTGTGCCATACCAGCCCTTGAAATATGTACACTGATACTGAGCCATCAGTGCAAGTGGAATTTAATATTTGAAAATGTTTCTTCTTGACCTTTTCTTGGATCAAGCGGCCTACAATAATCCATATGCATTACTTTACATTTTTCTAGACAACATAATATTGTTGTTTAAAGGACTGTACTCTCTGATGAGACATGAACAATCTGACAAAATTGTTTGCATAGCAATGCTACCACACAGAAGACGATTAATTTGGGAAGTTTTATTGTCTTAGATATTCAACTTTGTGATTAGATGCTATCTCAAGAGAAATTTGAATCAAAAGAACAGCAAGGAATGGAATTCATCCAGCAAAGTCATAACCAGACAGTAGTTCAAGAGATTTTCCTATTTGCCCTAATGGGACAACACTGATGTAAGTGAAGTTTTTCTAAAGAAAACTCTCCGATGGTATTTTAAGACCACACCTACATACAGAAATAGCACTTATAGGCATTATGTAAGTTAAATTACATAACTGACACTAATCAGAGTTCTTAATTTTTCCATAAAAGCTGAGTTCAAATTGCATTTAAAAATCCCCCACTGAGGCTGGAAACTTTATGTCCCCTGCACCATTTTAGTAATGCAAAACAGGCCTGTAGCTGCACTATCTTAGGCTGTGATCCTGTCAGATTTCATAAGGTGAGCAATACCAGGAATTGGAGAGGAGACCTCTTCAAAGCAAAACCAGACAGTAAAGGAGGTGGTGCTGGCGACTCTGTAATTGATGTGCTTCCCTCCGAGTCACAGCTGAGCTGAAGATTCCATTGCCCAAGGTGGTACTAGGGGTGCTGTCAAGAACCCTGTCTTTCAAATTCACTGTGAATCAGGATCTATGGCTAGTCCCCCTCCCTAAAAGTACAGCTTTAAAATATCTGGGGGCTGTCCATAGAATACAGGAATTAGTTTTTTAACATTTTCCATGTTAGGGAACTGATTTCATGGGTGGGTATTTGTATATATCTGATAGGACTTCACACATAATGTGCAAATCTGAAGGCACAGGGATTTTGCACAAAATGTAAAATGTGAGTTTCCTTAAATAAAATAATCTGGTGCTACCAGCAGCCATTCTCTAGTGGAATTACTATATTTCTATTCAAGTTATTCCATTTCCAGTGCCCCTTTGTCTTACTTACATCACCCATCTTCAGTCTGAAGCCACTTTTAATGGGGTTTAAATGAACTGTCATAAGGAATTCACTAGCATAGCCATATCTAGCCATATCCATTCATGGACAATGCATTCATCTATTAAAGGCATGTGTAAATACAGCAAATGTTTTCCTAAGTGATCTACTGTTGTTTTGTAACTATTGCTAAAGGTAGTTAGCCCTTCAAAGCAATGATGAGTCTGGCTTTCAGATAATTTGTAATAAAGTCTTTCCTTTTCAGCTTCCTGAAATGTGCTTTTCCTGAACCACAAAGAAGCAGCATGAATGAAATAGTGGTGATAGATGCACTAACATTTTTTCTGGAATTGCCAGACTTCTTTTTTTTCCACTATCCCTTCTTTGCATATGGGTCCCACTGTGTATTGAGCAGAAAATTATTCCTACCTAGAGAGCTAGTCCTATCAGACTTCTAAATTGTTTGTTGTAACAATTTGTTTTCTTTCCTCTATCCTCACAAGAGCCTAACCAGCCGTGCACTCTAATCACATGGTGATTATAATTTGTGTATGACTGGAAATGCAGTATGAGTAATGCATCGTGTTCTGTGTTAAACAAATCTATTGAAAACTAGAAGAAAAATATTATCCCAAATATTAAAAATAAGCAAAATCTTAGAAGATTAATTCATGGCACTTTAAATCTCACCTGCTGTTAGCTAATTTACTTCTGGCTCTTATCTTACGAAAGGCACACACTCTTTTATTCAACAGTTTTTAGTCTGACACAGTGATGTTTCTGGTTTCCATGGACCTTCATTTTATTGGAAACACAAGGAAACAAATGCTGCCTGAATGATAAAGGGATGGAAAAAATGCCAACGAAGTATTCAATCTGAAAGCATGTTTTATGAATTTCTCCTCTGAATATCAAGATTTGGAACAGGGATGAGTTTTTTATCTTTTGAATTCCTTTTTGAGCATCACTGCTTCTGGACTACACATGTGTAGTACACCACGTGTAAGTGACATTCATGGGGTTTTGCTCTTCTTACAGTAGTATGTTTACAGAGAGAACAAATTTTCCTTTGTTCTCTCCTCTGTGGCCATTGATGGAACATTGTATTATACATAATTTCTTAAACTTTGAAAGGGAGGACAGATGGAGTAGAAGTAATTTGAAATTATGTCTTTAACATCTTTAATACTTTATGCTTGTGATTTACAAGTCAAACATTTTAATGCTTTCCTTGTGCTATAATTGAGAAATGATCCTCACATCAAAATATGACCTGTCAATAAACTCTCCAGATACTGATAAAAAAACCTTTTTGCATTCACCCATATAAATCCACTAATCTCCATAATTTAGGGCTTAAGTATCACTTACATTAAAAAGACAAATAAAGCCATGATCATTTCAGGTCCACAGACATTTCCAGAGAAAGCTAACATAACATGAATGTAAGAAAAATTAGGCCTTCCATTTTCAATTAAAAGCAATTAATTTTTAAATTTCATAGAAAACATGCTATCTATCTGTGATTTTTATTTAGCTGTTCATTAGAAGAGCAAAAATAGGAATTTATTTCCAATAAACCTCTCCATTCAACAAATATTTTGTCTCACCGGTTGACTACTCAGCATGCCTGCCTTTTGTTAACATCATTGACAAAGGAATAGACACACGTCTGGGGTACCCAACTGTGTATTATCTACACTACAAATCACCCGTCTTCACTCGTTAGCTCCTGCACTGAAACACACAAGGGAGCTCAGGTGTTCATATCACCAAGGCATGAATTCTTAAAACTGTTTTTCCTTAAACTGACTGGTGAACTATCACGGGTGAATGGGAAAGCAAAAATAAGAACTGGTGCATTTGAAACAAAAGTTGACACTTCTGTAAAAACAGAGACTGAAAGCCTAGCCACAGTGCTGTTGTTCTGTATCTGGAGTTGTAACAAAGGCATAATGTAAGCTGACATCTTCACTCCGTTTATGCTTAAGGGCAGAGGACAATCCCTTCTCTTTTTTTGACCCCATCATCTTGGGGAAGCTCAGCAAGACTTTGGATATATCTCTATCTACAATGTATATATGCTTTCGTGTTTAACTATGCTTCATTTAAAATCCATCCTGTAATTCCAGCAGAGGTACTGACACCACCATTCCCTCTTAAGAGTTCAGGAACAGTTGAACAAAGCACTGTTAATTTTCTTTCAATTATAACAATATTGTGTGTCTTTTCTGTCTAGTGCATACTGTAGGCAAATAACAAAATACTGCTCATGATCATCTTACAAGCCTTGATTTCATGTGTGACTTATTCAAACTAAAAGGTTAGGTCTATTGAATTACTCAGATGACTACTATTAGGCAATTGCCTTCCTCACAAATCCCATATCCTATCATTTCTCAAATAATTGTAAATGGTCAATAATAATAGAGCTCCTATCTCTCCCCATAGTAGTCAATCGAGGATTAAATTAGATACAGTTGAACAACATACACCATAACTGCATTTGATGTATCTTATTTGACGCTTTGTAATCTTAACATTTGGAAGCTTTGCTATCAAAATCAATGACAAAAGAATCAAGTCCAATATTTTAAAAAAATAAAATAGTTAATATGCTGAAAAATAGAAATATCAGCTCATAGCATTTATCTGATTACTTGTAGATCAGATATTGAAGTTAATGAATAAATTAATTACTCCAATGTCTTATATATTGGTGTCTATTGTTTTACATCTATATACATAGATGTAAAACAATCCTACTTCTGTGTGAAATTCAAGTGACTTTTCCCTGGGCTACAATGGAAACTGAGAGGAAGCTTATGGCATTGCACGAGCAAACTAATGCTGTTTGGGAACTGCTTTAGTCCACCTGTGCAGTGCAGCTCTTACAAACACTTTAATAGGCTCTTTTCCTCTGTAAAAGCCATAGAAGGAAACTCACACTACTTTGCGGAATATCTTATTAGCTTAAATCATTCTTTGTCTGAGCATATGGGTTTTCCTGGATGTCATCTGCAAGGCAATACTAAACCACAAAAAAATATCTTTAACCTTAAACATGCATGTGGTTCTGATTAAGCCTTCCAAATCATTCACATTTAAACTTAAGTAACTGTCTAACAGCTTCATTTGTGGGAAGTCAAAAGACTCCATTTCCTTTTTTATTTCTGATGGTCTTCCACAGAGATACAAAAGAAAACAAAACAAAACAAAAAATTCAAAACAAAACCAAACCAAAAAAATGCAGAAAGTAATCATCATCATATAACCATAATAATCTAGAAACCATAGAAATTCAGTTTGTGGTTTTTGTTTTGTGGGGGTTTTTTTATTCACAGTTTGATACTGAAAATATTTCAGTTGGTTTCTGCCTTTCTAGTCCTAAAAGTTCAGTTAAAGTTTCTGCTTCTTTGTTTGTTTGTTTTCAAAAAATTCTTTAAACCAGTAATCCAGCTGTTGTGAGTTTACGTTGTCACATAAACTCATCCATACAGATCCCAGTTTGGAAGTTACAAATCCACTGTGTTGTATACGGATTGAAATTACACACTGTAATTTTGCTCAGAAGGAGAGGGAGACAATGGTTATTTGACATGCAGTTTTTCAATACTTTCTCAGTGCTTTTGAATATGTATCTATGGGCCTTATTTATTGGACAGTATTCAAAACCTCCTTGTGGGCCAAATCACTCATTTTCTCAGGGGCTCTTCAGTCAGGGTCTCAGTACTCTAGAATCTGAATACTTTCCAAACCTTAATTAATGTATTGTTGCAGAGTCCTGTGAGAAAAGAGGATTATACTGTCCAATTAACAAATAGGGAAATGAGAAAATGTAAGGTAAAAGCCTCCATTGCACCAAATGCCTATTCTAGTATACTTATATCTGTTTTTCTCACAGTAGTGAACCATAGATAGCATTATATATTTTTAAGGTAGAAGTTTCTTGGATTAGCTATAGCTGAGAATACAAGATTAAATGTTTTCAAAGAAATGTGATGTGTTCTAGAAAAAGAAAATTAATATGGGTTAATTGGCTCACTTGCCATTGCAAAATTTCAGAGATAGTTAGGGTTAATTTTTTTCACAGCAGCATATTAATTTTCTTCAACTGTGAAGGTTTCCTTTTTGTTCCAGAAGATTTCTCCTTCAGTCATGGCAAATCTACCCATTTCTGCAGCAAATCAGACAGACAGCATACAGACAACAGCTCCTCTCTTACTAAGCTGCAGAGAATCTTTATCCAGTGAAGCAGGAGGAAAATATCAATTAAGTCAATTGATGATGAGACAAAGTGTGTAACATATGTAAAAGTCTGGACAGTGAGAGGTGTTCTCTATGTGATAGGCTCTGTAATGGCATAGATTTTAATTTCAATTCCATCAAAAGGTGTCTCATAAGCTCTAAGGATTGTTTTCCAAAATAGTCGATGCTAATCAGTTGTCCTGCCACAAGATTTCATCAGAGAAATGCAATTAAATCACTTTATCAACCATTAAGGTAATATAGGTCAAGTGTAGAGGTTGTAATTTATTACAATCTAATTTCTTGATTTCATTGCTGGCTTTGCAGAGGTTTCAGTGTCTACACAGACAGCAAGATAGGTGGGCAAGAAAGGAGAGAGTAGGTTGTGTCTGTTCCTTTCCTAGATAAATTAGTAACAGAAATCACTACCAGTAAATATGCACGGGTTGTACAAGATAATTTTTCTGGATGTCTTTTGTGTGTTCTTTTTGCTGCACAGAAAGGTTTTATCTTTGTTTGGGAGCAGTGAAGAAGACGAAATAATTGTTCTCTCACTAAGGAGAATAGACTCATTGATGTAGGAACGGAATAAATTGATAAACCAATACAAAATCCAGCCCAACTGCAAACCTTGTGGCTCCAGCTGTGATATATTAGATGCACTGTTACAAACTACATCCTAGGAATATTAAAATTCTTAGGTTAGCAAAAAAGAAAGATATTCTAATCTCATATACTTGGAAAATGGCCACCAAAGAAATTAATACCATGTATGCCAGCTTACTCTCATCACTCAGACAGCCACTGGCATCAGAACTCCACAAAACTGAGTTTTCCATTTAATTTCATGGGCTTATTTTTTTTCCATTTGTTCTGAAACTTGTCAACTATTTTTGTATATCAACTACCACTGAGACATGGTAAAAATGGGAAAATGGGTAGAATATTTTATTTCTTACATTCATACTGGCAACTTTACCAGAAATCCTGATATTTTTCTCGGGCTGAATCAGAAAACAAAAAGAAATCTTTATGGCCTTTACCAGAATATATTCCAAATTTAGTTCATCTGAATCATGAAAACTATTTACATGTTAAAACAAAAGCAAATAATGTTGGTTTTCCCTGAAGTATTGTATCACTATTTTGTAAATAAGATAATTCTCTTTATACTGACAGGGTGGGAAGGCTTTGTATATTTATACTCTATGTGGTATACAAGTAGCAATATTTTAAATGTGTAAAGTTCACTTATCTCTGTCTATTGGCCTTGTCATTCTGATTCCACTGAGAAAGTAGGAACTGTACTTTCACATCGTTTATTTACTCACAGGCTGAAATTAGTTCTATGGCCTATGGGTTCCCTGAAGCTACTTCTGCAATTCACTGAATTGCTTCTGCTGGGTTACTGCACATTAGAAATGAAATAACTGCCAGAAGCAGTTGCTTTCTGACTGATACTGCAGGCCAAATATACATATATTAAAACATGTTACAAGAGGTGTCTTCAGGAGAAAATGAGTTTTACAATGTTTAACTAGCCGTTGTGGATGAGAGCAAACTACACTTGAGCTGTATTTGATTTTGAGCCCAGGAGAAGGTGCCAGGTTAGGTTTAGAACTGGTTTTTGTTAACTTTGTCAGCATTGCTTGCCTGTATCTTGATGGAACATGAAACCACTTTAACTTGAAGCAATTTTGAGCCATACTTAAATAGAAATGTAATTTACAGTTGCTCTTTAGAATACATTTTAAAATCAAAGTGATCAAAAATGTAGCAAATTAGAGCATGACAATCCTACAGGATCCAAGATTGTTACTAAACTTCCAGGCAACATGCACCCTCAGCCATATCCCTGTGTTGGTATAGGATGAGACCTGAGCAGGAAAGCCAGAAGAGGAGCACAGCTGAACAGACTCCTAAGCAGGAGACCATGCAATTAGCATTGCACATACATGTCTTCGCACAAAACTGCAGAAATCCTCCTAAATAAAATCTCTCAATAGCGGTAAGTCAGAAAAATATTTAAATATTTTGTGTGCTTAGAAACAAGTAAGACTTCAGAAAAATACTCTTCCAGAGCAAGAATGCCATTGGTATTTACTAAAATTTATCAAATAAATATGCCTAAGAGAAGTATGTTTTGACTTCTTCATTGCAATGAAGAACTTGGACCTGGCAATGTCATGGCATTGTCCATTTCCATGAAAATGAAAATTTATTGTCTTTTTTTGTATCAGTTTATAGTAGATACTAATTTAAGCTTTGTATGTTGCCTGTTGTAAGCATGCCTGTAGTAATTATAATAAAAGTTACTCAGTTAAATTAATTTCTAGCACTCTGGAGCTCCTAGTATCTTCTGTAACACATGGATAGATAAAATACCACAGGGTGCATCCACTATTTTTAATAATCATGTGTAAGCATTTATACATAAAAAAACCTGGAAAAACATTAAGTGAACTTCACCTCTTTGCAATACTATCTTCACTCTAATCAACATTTTCACAAGTCCCAGAGCACCAAGAAAGTGCACAGACATCCAAGACTATAATCTTTGGAGCCAGACACTCTTCTGCTGATGCCCACACTTGCAGTGGTGGCATGCCATTCTGAATAACTTGAAGTGGAATGCTAGCAAAATATTTTAAGTCATTCCAAATCAAGAAAGATAATACAGCTTTCTGAAGCAGTGTGGCCATCTTCCAAAGTTAATAAAATTCTCATTTCTATAACACATAACCCTGAGCCACAGAACCCTTTAAGTTCCAAATTATTTCATGACAAATTTGGAGTACTGGGTTTTATAGGCCTAACAAAATTTTAAGCACAAAAGAAATAACAGTGCACTATGCACTGTGATCATTCTTAGAAACACTTAACACAGTCACAGCTGTTTAGGTCTTGTCCTGCTTGTAAAGAGCTTTATTTTTCAAATTTAATCCAACAATCATGGAAAATATCAATAGACAGTAATACTAGTAAATGTATTATACTAGTATATAATATCTTTATGTCGCATTTGCTTCTCAGAGATAGTAAATCCACCAACACCACCAAAATGAAACAAATATTAAGATATCATCAGCTTACAGACATTAAAAGTTTAAAACAGAAAACCCAGAAAGAAAAGAGTTACCATTAAGAACTGTATTTTTAATGCTCTATTGAACATTGAAAATTAGTTATACACACTATAAACACAAAAATCATGTCTATGTGATGCTACTGCATAATCAGATATCAAAACCAAAAGTTTTAGAATAACTACATTTGGAAAGGTGGGTGGGGGTCCCCAAAGTTTAAAGTTAGTTTGTCTTCTGTAGTGACTTATTACTTTAACTGTACATGAAAGAAGAGGAAAGGTTATGTTTCCAACACATAATAAATAGTCAGTATTCTAAAGAAAAATTACTTGTGGCATTTTTGGCAAAACTACAAGCACATTCTATAGTATTGAATCAAAGCTCCTATTATATGATTTACTAAGAATGTGAATTAAAAACCACTATATTTGAAAAAATACCATTTACAGAAGTTTATATATTCCTAAGATTTCAGCAGCAATAAACATCTTCTGTATTTAAAAAATGCTTTTTAAATAAAATATCTAAGGTGTCAATCTTTGCAAGAATCCATTAGATGTGATTCTCAATTCATTAAGTAAAAGACTGATATACTATAGTCATATTATCTTATGACTGATTATTTATGACTTCCATTTATGACCAGAAAACAACACTCTCAAGAAATATTGGTTAATGCACTGGCCCAGACCTTCCAGCATGCCTGGTCATTGTATAGCTCAGAATTATCTGTAGAGCTTCTCCTTTGCGTTCCAGCTCTTCTGCTTTTCTCCTGTGTCTAAAAGACACATAAAATTTGAAGCATCAATTCATTTCTCTCAAGACCTTCTATATAGATCTTAAGCACCCTTTTCTCCCTGTTTGTCAGGTTATTCTGGAAAGTGTTCACACTCAGTTCTTTTCATTTGTCACCCCACAAACTGCAAGTCACCTCCAAGCCTATATTCATGATCTCCAAATAAGGCTGGAAGAAAACATTTTTTCTTGGTTCTCGGTCAGGAAAATCCAATAACTTGTATATAGTTTGCAGTGTTAGCAGAGAACCTGAATATTGTACTGAAATGAATATTAAAAGAAGGCATTTTTGGGCCTTATATGAAAATAAATTACATATAAATTTTTCCAGAGGGGAAGAACTGTTTTTCCAAAGAGGATTTCCTCATTATTTCACTGATGAAACTATAAATAAAAAGACAAACTTTCAAACCTCTACTCTGATATTTTAAACATACTCACTACCATTAGGCCTACCTCAAAATCTCTTTTACTGATTACTCACAACAGCTGAATGTTTACTAGAGAGAAGTGAAGGAGAAATGCTATGGTATGGAAGAGGTTTTTCCAAGCTTCGAATGAAACAACACAAGAAAGAATGCCTTAAGGAGATAATGGAATGTGACCATTTCTTGTCAGTCTGGAGGGAAGGTCAACCCAAAAGGGCATAAGAACGAAAGAAATGGAATACTGCAGTAAAATATTGTAATGGCACCACAGTCCTTCATCAAAAATTAGATGAAAAGTCCAAGAGAAGTACCAAATTTTAAAACAACTATCTGCTTTGTTAGTCAGTACTGGTTTTCTGATAAATCCTCACTGTATCTTCTTGCATATGGGAGAAAACAGTCCTCCAGATAAGGAGCAGTTGTAGAAGGGTTGATAATTTGTAAAAACCAAAAAATATAGACCCACAGAACTCAGCTTCCAACCTTGGGCTTTAAGGCATAGAAAAATAAGTTTGGGTTGCACTTCAGTTTAGGCAAGGGTTTGGATCAAACAACTTGCACAGAGCCCCATTACGGATGTGTCGACAAGCTGAACTCCTGTGTGTGATGGTTAGGAATTCATTGTTCATGCATATAGAAAAGACTTTATTTCTGGTTATCCACAAACCTCTCACTTTCTTCTTCTTCTTCTTACTGAACTAAATGTCTCTAGGGCCCATAACTGTAAGGATATAGTTATGATAATACAATGACAGATAGAGATGCTTTAAATATTTTTTAGAAATTTATGCTACACTTTAAATAATAATGTTGCTGCATTGACTCTTTGATTTAAGCACCACTATATATCTTTCTCTTCAAGACTGAAGTAACCCAGGTACGTTAAGCAGATTAGAAATAATGTGGGAGGGTCCTGAAATATGTCTAAAGTGCATCATCAATAGTAAGGTTTTAGTTTCATTATCATCTGACCTCAAGCTCAAAATCCATTTTCTTTTCAAATAGATATTTAGGTAATAGAACTAAAAACATCTTCTTATTTTTTATAGTGGATGGAAAGAGAGCTAGAATAAAGCAGCACACTGCGTCTCTCCTCCCAGTGATAATTCCACTCAACATTTCAACTAATAGAAAAATTGGTATTCCCTTATCTGAATAGAAGGTATTTTGCTGTAAAAAAGGCAGATGTTGATAATAAATATAAGAATAGGCAGGTAGGAAACTGATATTTCCATGGACAAATGCAGATAGCAAGAAAGAGAAAAGAAAGGAACATGTCTCAGTAAGTAATTTTCGATAATTTGGATATATGAAGCAGATCATACTTTGCACTGTGCAGCTACCACAGTAGACAGTCTGAAGGCAGACAAATCCTCGTTCAGTCTGCAGTAATAACCCTGTTAACACTGGCCTTGGGTGGGCACTCTGAGAACAAATGGCACTGGCACCTTTCTTAATTGCCCTGTGCCTGCCATTTGCAACAGTCCAATGTATTTTTCTTCAAAGTTACCCTGGCTTTCAGTGCATTGCATGTAGGAAAGCAGGGGGCCAGTAAAGACAGAAGAGAGTTTTGCAGTAAGTAGACAGCACTCTGGAGCTTAAGCATCTATCTGTATGTTCACGTCCTAGATTTGGGTGCAGAGATAAATTCTCCACATCTCAAATTGGATTTAGTTTTGCAGATAGAAAATAGCTGCCCATTTAAATTTCCGTGAACTGTTTTTTTATCAAACAAATTCTGCTATTTTTCTGAGTTATGCTACTAAAATGCAACATGAATAATTGCCTTTGTCCTAGTTCATAGTAATAGCAAAGTTTGCATGCATCTTGGTGCAGTGCCCACATTCCCCTGGGCAATGCTGGACACATATCATCACAGATTTCTATGAAATTGAGTGGCAATTTCAATACCAAAAAAGTGGGGTTTTCTTCATCTCCAAGAGGTGGAAGACTATCCAGATGTGCCAGGCTTGGTTTGTGGGAAGTCTCCAATAATGTAATTGCAGATCTGCAGTTAGTAATGACTGTTGGAGAATGATTATCTGTGGGTGGGTGAGGTGGCTGCAATGGTACTGAGAAACAGTTTTTAGCATCAGTGCAAAAATACCTCAATTTATGTAAATATTATTTCATTTAAATAATGAATAGTAAATGAAGCAGAACATTTGAAGATATTCATCACTATGGCAGTGGCAAAGTCCTCTCTATTCCATGTTTCCAGAGATTTCATTAAAAAGACCTGATAGCTTAGCAAGCAGAAAACTTTATGTCAAAATCCTGAATTCTTTAAAATGTTTTTCTCCAGGAGAGAAACTAAATCAGCATAAGAAAGAGAGTCAGTTATATGTACTATCTGTATGATTCCTAGCAAATTAAGCAAATAATTGTGGGGAAAAAAAATAAAAATCAATTCTGTCTTTGTCAAAACTGGGAAAAAGATTTCTCAAACACATAATTACTCAACAGAAAACACATGTTTTGCTCCTTGAGGTCCTAGGTATACTGGAATAAACTGAGGTTTGCCATATTACATCAGAATATTTAATTTCTCTGTGTATTGTGTTGACTTGCTTATGTCAGTATTAATCTTTCCTATAGATGCCCTACAGGACAAGGAAACAGAGGACAGGACAGAAATAGGTCTCCAAACCATTTAAATCATGTGCTTGATTATACTTCACTGGACTAAAATGGCACCCTAAAATGATGAACATTCACTTGGCACCTAGTTAAATATAAATACTTAGAAGCATATTTCCCATAAAAATAAATCTAGCTTTTGGTAAGATTGCGACAATTATTATAAAATTGCATTGTATCTCTAAATCAACAGTTCTGGCATCATACCTCAGATCTTAATTTTATTCCTCTAAAGATTTGGAGAAAATGCAGAAATAACACAGTGTAGTTCTAGCAGAAGCAAAATAAAACTTAAATTCAAACACACTGATATTGATGTCAAGGGCTGTTAGTAGAACTTATATACACCATTAGCGTATACCTAATAAGATTCACTATGACAAGAAAGAATGTGTTCCTTGCCTTTTTGCTACAAGAAAGTGAAATTATGCAAATAACTTGTTCATACAAACAACGGAAGACACCAGTTAAAAAAAAAATACAGCAGTTATAGAATAGGTTTTGAAAGTCATTCTAAGAAATTGTTGCTAGTATAAAGGAAACTTTCAGAAATTTAAATTTTTGTGAAAGTTTGGAAAGTAGGAAAGAATGTAAGTCCAGAAAGTGAAATATAAAGTCATAAAAACATCTAAAAAATATTTAAGGAACTCTTTATGAGTATATAAAAACTAATAATAAAATCTTTTCAGCATGAAAAGCAGGCAGTCAAAGACTCTATAGGACCAACAGGTGATTGAGGAGCTGTAAAAGAAGATAAGGCCGAAGCTGAATGGTTAAATTAATTATTTGTATTGATGTTCTCTATAGATGGGGTTAGACTGGTATCCACAGGGGAAGTTTTTTGCAGAGGGATGATTTGCAATTGGACTCTCAGTGAAAAAATCTTAGAACAAATCAATAAAATGGATAGTAACAACATGATATTCACCTATGAGCTAAAAAAAAATCAAGTATTAAATTGTCAGATGGTTAATACTACTGAAAGTGATCTTAGTGCTGAGAGAATTAATGGTTAAAAAAGTAGCCAGTTCTACTGATAGGTTCAGTTTGAGTAGAAGAAAATATGCATGAGTTAATCTGACCTCTTTAAAAAAAAAAGGAAATTAAATGTAAAAAAATGGTAGACCAACAAATGATAGAATGAGAAGAATTAACTCAGCTTTTGTAGTGTATCATTGTGCCTCACAAATTTGCTGGAGCTCTTGAAAAACTGAAAAGCATAATAGCATGGGAGATGTGGCTGACATCATTTACTTGAATTTTCAAAAAGGTTTTAACAAAATTCCTCAACAAGGGTTCTTATAGACAGTAAGGTACTTGGAATAATAGGAAAGATATTTTGTAAGATACTTGATTTCTTAAGGGACATAATGACATAAAGAATACCAAGTTTAAAAAATTCTCTTGTGAAGAAAGTTTTCTAGAAAACACCAACAAGCATATGAATATCTGTTTTATTCAGAGTTTATAGCAGGCTCTGGGGATACTGATGAAAAGATGACCAATTTTGCTGAAAATGCTAAATTATTTGCCATTGTCAAAACAAAAGCCAGCTGCAACAAGCTACAGAAGGTTATCAAAGGGAGTGTTTGGACTTGGAAAATATCCAAGGAATATCAACATCCACTAACACAAATGGGCTGTTACTGTGATGAGTCTAAATTAGCCATGTTCACTCAAAACAGAGTTTTGGGAGTCTTTAACATGTTTATACAAGCTTCAGCTCAATACTCATAAGAGATCACAAAAGCAGCAGAGTGGTAGACATAGTTGGATAAGGAATCCAAAACAAGTGTTGTTGAATACTGAATGTAGTCCTACTTCCCCACATCTGAAATAGACTCTGGAGAACTAAAAAAGGTACAGAAAAGTGTACCTAGGAGGATAAAAAGTTGTTATTTAAAATGGAGAGATGAAAAATACTAGGTAGAAAAGAAACACCCATGAGATTAATATCATGGATACTTATAAAATATTGACTTGAATAAAGTATACAGAGAACTGTTCCCTGGTTCCCATCATGAAGGAACTTAGGTGATTTAGTTATCAAGTGTCAGGCTTAAAGCAAACAAAAGGAAACACTTTTCACAAGGCACGTAATTAAACTGTACAACTGATAGTTACAGGAAGTTGGAGATGTCAAAAGCTGAGGTGGGCTAAGAAGTAATTAGAAAAATCTTATGGAAGAAAAATTCATCCAAGGCTATTCTATAATACACTTTTAAAAAGTTTCCTACTCACAAAGTCTTTGAGTTATGGTTTGACAAAAGTCAGAAACAACAGCAGGAAAATTTTATTTCTGCTTGGCCTGTTCCATTATTCTCTCTCAAAGCTTTATCGATGGGCCACTGCCAGAATACTGGTCTACTTAAATCTTTGCACTTGTTCCTATATTTATGCTCATCACTTTGTTTCGCAAAGGGCTTGCCCTTGATCTTTGAGATTACTTGATAAGAAGTAAACTTACTAAAATAAGAGCAATGATTACTCTGAAAAAGTATTTTTGCTGGAGATGCTCGGTGAAGCCATCTCCTACCCAAATTAAATATCTATCCTAATTCACAGGGAACACCCTTATCATTCGTGGCAGTCTCGAGACAGCTTTATCTAACAATCCGTACAAAATAGGGGTCATTGCTCATGCACTCTGTAACCCATGTTTTTCTGCAATCTGTTTCTAGGTGCACCTTCAGGCACTGATTCTGTTTTACAACAAAGTAGTTTGGATCAGTCCAGGAAATTCAGCTAGCAAGCTTGAGTTTAAACTAATACAGCTGCTCTGAGGGATCAGCCCCCAACTCCTGAAGAACTTCCATGAATACTGTGTTCACGTGCTTTCTTAGCTGATAGTAAACAGTTGAGAATTATCTGGACCTTATTAGGCATGTCTCTCTTGAGCACAATGAATTATCATTTTGGCAGTTACAAAAAAAAAGCCATAAAGCTCTATGTCTGGCCTTTATAAAAACAGTTCATGTCACCAGGTATTGTTAGGCTTACACAGGTTTCCTGAAAGAGGTTACAGTTAATGAAATTTCCACACATTTCACAAAAAAAACACTTTGGATATGAATTTCTAGACATTTTATCAGTACTTTTTTAGCAACAAACATTGAGAAAGAGTGTGATTTCTAAGGCTTTTCCCAGATGTTAGACCAGAGTTATCTTATGTCAGGGTAGCATTACGCAATGTGGGCCAATATTCAGTTGATGCAGGAATAATCCACATTATAGAACTACACCATTGGCACTTAGAGAGGATGTAACACAGTCATTAGCCTTACAATTGATGTTAGAATTCATACTTTTATATTCACACACTTAATATAGGTATTTCTATCCAGATGCTTTGAGGCTATTTCTTCCCAGAAGGATATTATAAAATGCCTTGCTTGAGTTAACACCCAGAGCTCTTAAATGTGGGACATCTTAAAGAAGATGCTATCACAAGAAGCACTGAGGTACTGATTAGAAACAAAACTCAGATTGCTTACTTTGTTTGTTCTCAGGTGAATAATTTGAGGCAATTCAGTCTATACTTTTGGATGGTTACTTTGATGACTTTGCTTACTTGCAAAGAGAACGTTTCAGCCCTGCTCTGTTGTCTATTCTGATCTGAAAGCTATTTCTAGTACCATTTTAAGTTGCTTTCACTTGGTAAGATTTTCTGCAATTCACTGGTGTTTACATATACTCTTGAACTCCTTCTTCTTCATAGAATTTTTCTCTATCCATTATAGAAATTAAACATTTTCTACATCAATTCTTGAACTGGGGCATTGTGATACAAAGAGGCATATGGGTTCTCTCCTAATTTCAAGACTTTGCTACTAAGTGGAAGGAAAAAGAACAAATAATCCAAATAAGCCTTACCTAACTTGCACCTTCCTCCACAATCCTTTCAGACATATAAATGAGATATGAAGCATTATAAAGCAGAGGAAAAAAAAGGTCTCCACTATTTTAAATTTGAAGTTATGCGAAACCTGAACTATACAAAAGTGGGTCAAGTTGAAGATATCCAGCAACATTAAGACAGGCAGGCTAGCAAGGAGATGAAAAGTTCATGAGCAGTGCACAAAAACACAAGCATAAAAATAGCTGCGTTCTTAGCAGAGTGATTATACAGAGCTCATTTGTAGGCTGCAGACAGATGTTCATCTAGCAAAGAACAGTGACAATTGAAGTTATGAGCAACCCTAAGAGTTTCCTCCTGTCTGTTCCTGAGAGCCTGCCAGTTCTGCAGCTTCTGGGCATAACAGATCATATGAGAACCCCTTAAGGAGTCACAGTAGTAATAAACAGCTGATGAAGGCAGTCTGAAAAGAGAAATTACTTTGGCTGAAGTGGATAAGGCAAAGCTCTCAGACTCCTTTGTCCAGCAAAGAATGGGAATGGCAATGTGGGAATGGCAACTTCCAGCTGGCGGATTACAGGTATGGAGAGCTGAGCATAGTAGCTTCCTCATTCAGCACTGGAAGAGATCTTCTCGTGACCCTAGGTAGATTAGACAGTCAAAATTATTCAGAGGCTTACCTTGTTTTTCACCACCAAGTCACAGAAAAGGAGGGGGGTAGGGGAAGGAAATGTTTGGATGTATGCCTTTTTGTCCCTTCACGATATGTAAAGAAAGCTTGGAAATTTTTTCTTTTCTCTCTTCTTTTAAAATGAGAAAATTCGGTCTTTGCCTGTAGACTAGAAGGAAAAGAATCCTTTCACAGAAGTCAGAAATGTGACCAGAAAACAGAAAACATTATTAATGCAAAATCTAGTATTTAATTATCTAGAATTAAAATCTAGATTATTCTACCAAAATTAGGTGAGATTTTCCGTATTACCACTAAATGTATGCAAGATTACAAAAAGTAATAAAAAAAGAGACATGCCTGTTTTCACGAATTCTTTGTAAATCACACAGACTTAATCCCTTGTGTTTATCCCAGATCTCCTTCATTATCCGGTCTCTACAATAAATGCTGAAACATTCTAAGGAAGTTGCTTAACGTCATTTGGCCAGTGCCTGTTATCACATTATAAAACTGAAGTATCTCAGGAGAACACAGCCTCTTTTACAGTAGTACAAATCGTACTAGTCCTACAGTTATTTTATACTTAACCTTCAAGTCACCATGCTCTAGGATATAAACCAATCATCACTGACAGAGATTAACAAGAAATTTCCTCTATGGGCAGAGTATTTCATAAGTGCTCACTGCAGGGTTTCTTGCACTTTCCTCTAAAGCATCTGGTAACGGCCATTGTCAGATGGAATAATAGCATAAGCAAGCTGTTAGTCTGATCTGGAATGGCTTCTCTTGTACACTAAAGCTTTTGTCCCTGATCTGCCTGTACATTTTCCCTGCATTTTGAAAGAGGCAATACAGATAACTCCACACTTATTGCCAGTTAATTAGCAAAATCTCTCTCTTATCCTTGCATAATTTGGTTGAAAAACAATAACAGACGCTGCAGAGAATCATAATTCATCTTAGATATCATATGCAAACTCCGGGTACTCCTCCAGACCAGCTTTTGGAAATAGTGTATTAAATAACAAAATTGAATTTAAGATTCATCTTCCAAGTGTTCCTGGTATTTTTGCTGTTCCCAGAAAGAAGACATTATGTAAATACTTCTTCCATTGAGAGAATAATAGTAAATAAACAAGATTAACAAGAATTACCTACATACAGTCTCATAAACATTTGATTTTCACATGCCAAGTTAAATAAAGTACAAATTTCTTCAGAAGATACCTGAATCAAGAATTAATATTATTTTAAAGCAGTTGTCCATAACATTGCTTTCCTTAGGAATGACCTAGTTCCTTGAGGAACATCTCACATCAGCATGCAGAAAAAGAGAGATGCTAATTTAAAATCTCATCATGTAAAATATTATAAAGATATTGGTGTACCTCTAACAGTTACATTCCTATTCTTTACTGATTCTGATTTAATTGGAAATCCTGGGAAGTACTGTGAAGAAAATTACAATTCAAAAGTAGCCTGTACACATACATAAACACACACATAGATAGATACATTAATATCTATGAGTGTTTCTGAATGCAGTTTCATATTTCTGTGACTGAAAGAAATAGGCCTACATCACAGAAAACCATATTCCATAACAGATATTAAGCCAAATTATTTTCTTACCTGTTGCAGTTCAGTTCCTAGTTTAATGAGGATTCTTAACATACATATCAGTTACTGAAATGTCTATAACAGCCTATGGTAAATATTCCAGCAATACAGTTTTTAAAAACCATGAAAAATTATGAAGATGAATTAATCAGTCACAGTCCAATGACTTTGTTGTTTAGATTGCATCCAAACTGTGAGGGAGTTTTTATGAGACCTGCCTGGGAAAAATAACTTACTTTGCCTTCTTAGTACTATGAAAAAACCAGTATCTTAGATACTACTGTGGTAAACACTGGCATCTATGCAGGAACTAACACTGCCACTGACAAGCAATGGAAACTAACGATGGTTTTACAGTGTGAGTACAAGGATTTCTCAGCAGTGGCTACAAGAGAACTCAGCTGTGTGTTTTGCTCCTTGGCACTCGGTACCAAAGTGTTAATGGAAAACCCATTTTTTTCATAGGAAGAAGTAAAGGACAAAATTATAACACCTGT
Organism: Gymnorhina tibicen; assembly: GCA_013399875.1. NCBI lineage: Eukaryota > Metazoa > Chordata > Aves > Passeriformes > Artamidae > Gymnorhina > Gymnorhina tibicen. The sequence continues at coordinate 47,471 of VXAZ01005144.1, forward strand.
TTACTTAGAATCTGAGTCCAGTATCACTGCCTGGCTCAAAATCTGAGCCAAAATTTTAGTATAGTTTGGTTCAGATTCTTCTTCCAATGACTGATCAGAACCATGAAGGTGGTTAAAGCACATCTTGTTTCTAAGTTGCTTTTGCATCTTTCCAAATGGATCAAGTTTTGCACATGTGAAGCATAAAATAAAATAACCTGGAAAAGGAAAAGCCTAAAGCAGATATTTGCCACCTTCCTAACACCCAACTGTTGTATTAAAAATATTAACCTGGTGGAGTTATTCTATAGTGCATCAAAGGATATTATATTAATTTTATTCATTGTATTAAGCTTGAATAATTTGCACTGGGGGATTTGTCTTTATAAAAGTATTGGTGTGTCATTTATCCTAATCAACCTGGCATTTAACACTCTTTCACTGTAATTTATTAAAATGCATTGGTATTATGCAATAACCGTGCACTCACATTAAAACAATGTATCAAGATATCAGTTTGGAATATCTCATATTAGAGTTGTGCTTTACATGGTATGAATGTTACTAAAGACAGTCATGCACTGTTCAAAGAATTTAGCATTTTTATTATTATTACAGTTATTACATATGGTAATATAAATGTCCACCATTAAAAAAAAAGGAAGAAAAAAATTGCATCAACATTTTCATTTCATAAATTAAAAGATTTAGTGTAAATTCTTAAAGTTCATTATTTTAGATCTCTCCACACAATGGATTTTCAGTCATTTTCTCTGTATTGTTTATTGGCTAATTGAGTGAATTTTCTCCTTTCAAGAGGAATGCACCTGTATTTATATGAAAAAAGTATTTTTCTTCCCACCTATAATCAGTGCATCAACATTTTTGTTCTTTTTGAAGTAAGAAGTGGTTGTTTTTAAACATAAGGCAGAAAAATTTCTGTTTGTTCTAAAAATGTACTTGGAAATGTTTTAAAAACCCTCAGTTTTGGCCTAAATTCATGGGATGTTAATAGCAAAATTTATTGATGTCTAGAAAAGTCTATGGTAAATGCTTTTGAGTCAGGCCACAAAAAAACCTGACTTTAGAATAAGTATTTTTTTTTATCAAAAAGATGTGAATCTTTTTGATTTGTGCCTTAGGTCATTTATCAATCTATTTTCCAAGTGTTTTCCAACATAGTTCTGAGGCCTAGAAAAATTTATTTAAAATGAAAATCGAGATTTCTGGATATTTGTATAAAACATGGAGGTGAGTCACAACAGATAGACACAATACTATAATTCTCATCCCAAAAAATTATAGAGTTGTCATATTTGTTTCTCTGGGTAGAGAACAACAAGCCTTCTTAAAGATCCCACCTTGATGGACTATGGTTTAAAAGAGATGTTTTGAAAAGTGTCAAACAAAAGTATCTTGGATTCTCCAGTGGACAGAAGAAAAGGTCCATCTGCACATGAAAATGGAAGTTCTTAAATACTCATCAAACTGTCTGCAGCACAGCATTTATGGGAAATATTTTGATTAATATTTTGTGCCAATTTCAGGAAATTTATATCTCTTCTCCATATTTCTCAGTCTACTAAAACAATGTGGACTGATGACACTTGTTTTGAAGAACCATATTTATTTTTTAAAACATCATTTCCAATAGGGTAGTACATGTATTAGAAAAATGGCAGTATAAACCATGAGGGACAGTAACATGGCTCAAAAATATATAAAGACAGATGATACGCAAAAGCAGCCTTCTCATAAGTTCCTGTGTTTTGCAAAATTAAAGGAAAATTTGGAGCAGGAGTGCCATATTATAGCTACAGAAATAAGCAAAGTTCATGTTAAGCTTTTTCAGTTCTGTGTGCTGTTCTGTAGTCAGGTTTGAATGGGAATCCTGCCATCTTGTGGTCATGGGTTTCTCTACAAGACTCCATTCGACAAATTAATGCTGAATGTGAATACACACAGCTTTTGCAAAGACTCATTAAGAAGAAATTTATCCTTTAGCAACTTCAGGATTGTTTGATAAAATTTAAATATTACATATTCATACTAATGCCATTCAGCCCAGTGAAAGTTTGCACAGCCTGTTATCTATAAAGATAATTGTATATTTCTTGACTGTTTATTCTATACATTTAGATGATATATGTAATTTTTATCTATTTAATGTTCACTAACTGAAAGTCTTTCTCAGTGAGACTTTTCTTGGGTTTCTGTATATTTGGCTGTTGCATATAATTTGCTATCATGCAAGACGCAAACTTCCAAGCCAGCTTCAGTGTGAAGACTCTTTTGAGATACAATAAATGATGATGATTATAGATTATGAGTTCAAATTGCAGTAAGATTTGTCAATCATCATTCACTGCTGTGATGTATAATCATATTAGTTTCTGTTCCGCTCCAAGGGAACATAGGTTCATAAATGAGGTCTACATGGGATGATGAGCAGAATGGTGGCTCTCCTGGCATGCCCCATGGCAGTCTTGTGGCAGTTTGCTGAAAATGACCACTTAAAAAGTTTGGACATAAAAGCCAGTATTCAATCACCATTACAATAAAGGCTTTTGACCTTGCTCAGCACATAGAGTTCACACATCAAGGTCGTCCAAGACAAGACTGAATTTCTTGAGAACAGCAATTTTCCACTCCATCTACCTGTTCTCCAAAACTCTCCACCATCTGTTCTCCCAAACACACTCACCCAAATAATAACTGCTTTCCTGACACCCTGAGAATTTCTCAATCCAGATTTCCTTTTCTGGCTCTTTGACCACCACTTTCTCAGCAGTTCACTTCCACACTTTCCACAGCCTGCATCTTTCTTCTTGTTATTTATGCCTCCTTTTTACATTTACTCTTTTTGAATTTCCACCAGATTCCCAAAATGGAGTGAGTAAGTAACTGCAAGTCTGAGGCAGAATAAAGCATGAATTAATGAGTGGCTGAGTCGAATTGGAAAGAGACAAAATGGTGAATGAAATAAAACTATGTACGTGGGCGACTGTTAGCATGAGGAGAAAAGTAAATCAAGTAAGTGGGTAAATGAGGAATGAACAATCATAGCTAATCTGAAGAGCAAAGAACAGTTAAGGAACACTGTGAAGTAAAAGAACAGAGAAACAAACCTACTCAGAAAGGTTTTGATGGAAAACTTGGAAAAAGGAAGAGAGGGAATTCAAAGTAACTGGAATAAAAAACTGGACAAAAAGCCACTGAGCCCTGATAAAAAATAACAGCCAAGGGTTTTGAACTAGGAAATACTACAGGAACACAAATCATATAAATAGAAGATTAAAACAAAAAACCAAACAAACAAACAAAAACCCAGGAAAAACAAAACAAACAAACAAAAAAGAAACTAGAAAATATATTACATGTTCACCCCATTCTTTAAAATAACTTTGTTTCAATATTAAACTGAAGGGAAACTGAAGGGAAATGAAGACTTGATTGGGAAAGGTGATGAGAGAAACCCTTACATTCCTCATGTCATAACTCATCTTCTTATACCCCTCCACATTAGCCTTTCTATCTACCTCCAAGCTCCAAGTAAGCCCTACGCCACAGACCAAGTCCATTCTTAGCATGTATCCTCATTATTCCTTTGAAAATCTGGTCACTTCGTGTTCGGTACTGATTTTTCAACCCTCCAAACACCAATTTTTTCAGGAAAATCCTTGGTATTACATCTTTCTCGTATATTAGAAAAAAAAATCAGATTTCTGTTAGGTAGATGCTGTTCTTGAGTCTTTTTTTTCTTGTTTTTCTATTGTTCTTAATGCCATTGTTAAAGGGAGAATTTATCCTGTGCTTTAAATTGACATGAAAAGAAACTGATAGAATCTATTTCATTTTTTTTACACCTTTATTTGTGGAAAGAAGCAGCAAACACTAAAAGCTATTACTATTTTATTTTTCCTCACTAAATAGTTATGATCTACTGGATAGATTTGGATGCGTACCAACAGACTCATATATGCATAGAGAAAATCTTGTGACTTTCTCCTCTTTGCTACCAGAGGTTATGACAAGTTATCTCCAATAACGGTATCATGATAACAAAGTGGTGTAGTCTTCAAAACAGTCTGCACAATCCTGCCCATGACCTTTGGGTAATTATTCAATATCTGTGTAGCTACTCTGCCATCATTTCTCACACTAGCTATGAATAAGCAAATTTACAGCTTCCGCACATACTGCACTTACTGTTTGCCTAGGACAAGGACACAATTTTTAGGTTTCTTTAAAAGCAAAATCCCTTTTAAGAAAGGCAAAGAATTTAACCAAATTATTGTTTCAACGGTATGTTAAGACAAATACTGAATTAACAAGCTTTGATTACAGTACTCCTAGCCTTCTACAGGTCATGATGGATTTCTAATCAATTTAACATATGGATAGACAAATTATTCAATGAAAGCTCTGTATTGGCAGTGAGTGAAGTGGCAGAAATTTCTACCTCTAAACTAAATTCAAAGAATAAACTGGGAAAAGCAAAATTTTGCCTATGTGTAAGTGAAGAGCAATCCATAGTGCAATGTAGTCAAATACTTTGTGGAAAACATTTACTTATTTTCTCAGTTAGACTGCTTAGACCATGGGATTCACTTTGAGAAGTGTGTTGGAAGTTGATGGGATCCACCTGTAAGAGAAAGAAAAGCGCATCTTCAGTCACAGGCTTGCCAAGCTTACAGAGAGGGCTTTAACCTGAAGGACATGCAGTGGTAGGAAATGGGGTAACAGCTTCAAAGTGACAGAGGGTAGGTTTAGATTCAATATTAGTGAGAAATCCTTTTTTGTCAGGGTGGTGAGATACTGGAACAAGGGACCCAGGGAAGCTGTGAATGGCCCATCCCCGGAAGTGTACAAGGCCAGGCTGGATGGGCCTTTGAGCAATCTGGTCTAATGGAAGGTGTCTCTACTCATGGCAGAGGGGTTGGAACAAGATGTTTTCTAAAATCCCTTGCAACCCAAAACATTCTATGATTGCATGATAAAATCAATTTTCTAAAACTAATATTTATAAAACTGTTTCCATAAGGATTATTAGACACTCCAAGCAACCTAACCCAAGGGTTAGCTCTAATACATATGCAGAGAGATTCAGACTAAATAATTTTACTGGGTCAGATTATTAAAGAATAGCATTAGCATTTGTAGCAAAAACAAGCTAAATTATGAATGTATGTTCAACTGGGGTAAAAATGTTGCTTTTAAATTGTGTCTCATGAGGTCATGTTGTTGAATAACCAACTCTGAACATCTTCTACTTAAGGACATCATGTCAAGCCTATTATCTGCTAAATGTGCCTATTAGAGTAAATGTATTCACTTACACGCTTTAGATGTTGCAGTGGGGTGAAGATTTAAAAATAACAGTAAAGGTATATCAGCCAAATCACTTCAGAAACCTTGAAACATGTTTTGAAAGCAAATAGAGAGCTAGCAGAATCTATGAGCTAAAACATTGAATCTATAGTTTGCTTAATATTAAATCAAACCAGATAAGTATTGGATTAAGAATGATTAAGAGAATAGTTTAAAAAAATCACCTCTTTACTAAAATAGTTTTTTTAAAAGAAGACTCGTCCTTTCTCTCCATTATGAAACATTCATGAGTGATTAATATCTGTACACTTTGAATCATTTTTGTGGGTAAAAGTGCAACTGGCTGTTTATGCAATAGTATCTAATGACAGGACATGTTAGGGAATCTGATGTAATTTAGACTGAGTAATCTTGTTCAATGCTGTCTGTTTAATAACAAAAATTGAAGCTAAATCAGAGGTTATTATGTGTAGTACACTGAAGAGAGAAGTGCCATTAAAATTAGGAAACATTAGTTCTTTTCTTGGCTTTGCTACTGATTCAATTTAGGATTTTGAGCAAATAACTTACATGTACGTGTATATGTATATGTATATGTATATGTATATGTATATGTATATGTATATGTATATGTATATGTATATGTATATGTATATGTATATGTATATGTATATAAATGAGTGCAGATTCAGGCCCATATATCTGTGCATACACAAAATGTAAATACAAAGTGTGCAAAATGAGAGTTCTTTAGAAGGCTGAACAATCTTTTTAAACCCTTTCAATATAGATCCCAAAGCACGAAGTATTTTGATGAATACAACACACTACTTACCAATTGAATGCTGAAAGGGCCTCAAAGAAATTAATTTATCTAACTCCCAAATATTTCTTTAATCCAGAATACACTTAGGCAACAAGTAAATAGATTGGCTGTGAACTGAAGACAACACAGCTAGATTTCCTCACAAGAAAATGAAAGAATTGTACATCACAAGGATGAAAGCTCCCACATTTCTTGGTTTTTCATACCAAAGCTATAGATATGAACAACTTTAAGCTCAGGTCATTTTTGGCTACTCTTCTTTCTCAAACATAGTCTGAAAATTCAGACTTTTATTTTCAGTTTAGGAAGTATAGTATCTATGTGTGTTGTATTTCCAGAAGACACACAGAAACCTTACCTTGAAATCAATGTTTCAAAACACAGTGATTTTTTGCTCATATTTTTAGTAAACAAATACTGACGCTGATTTGCATCCAAACAGAAGGAAAGTGGGAAAGTTAACTAAATATGACTTTCAAGTAGAAAGGCTTTCTGTTTTTTCTTTTTTCTTTTCTTTTTTCTTTTCTTTTCTTTTCTTTTCTTTTCTTTTCTTTTCTTTTCTTTTCTTTTCTTTTCTTTTCTTTTCTTTTCTTTTCTTTTCTTTTCTTTTCTNTTCTTTTCTTTTCTTTTCTTTTCTTTTCTTTTCTTTTCTTTTCTTTTCTTTTCTTTTCTCTTTTCTCTTTTCTCTTTTCTTTTTCTTTTTTTCCCCACTTATATTTTTGTGGCCTTCCCAGGAGTCTATAAATAAAACAGAAGTGCTTTGGAAGTGAAAAATCAGATTTCAAGAAGGACTCAAGATCAATAGACTGCTATTTTGTAGATTAAGCCTGGAATATTAGCCCCAGAAGACCAATATATATCTTACTTTCTTCATACTTAAAATATTTATGCATACACGTGATACTGCCAACTTTAAAAGCATTAATGTCTATCTGTATGGATTAGGAACATGTCAGTTATGATCTTCAGTGAAATAATACACATACCTAGAAAACAAAATTCCATAAAAATATAAATTGCCGTGAATATACATGGCATCAAAACAGGGAGTAGTATAACATCCATTAAACAAGTGACATAGGGAGGAGAAGAGAAATAATCATGATTCAACAGTTTTCATGTCCATAGATAAAACAAAATTAGAATCTGCCAACTCCAGGTGCTAGGTGAAAACTCCACCTGCCACACAGCACTTCTGCATGAGAGGAGTCTCCAGAACAAGCCTTCTTTCCAGGGCACCACAGGCCAAAATCCTTCTCCATTACAAAGGAGATACATTTCCCAGTCTGTCTAACACTGCCAGTGTACGAGGGCTTGCATGAGATTTAGTCTTAATGCAAAGGTTTCCACAGGAAATTCCTTAAAGCATAGCACTTGGAGAAGGAAGGTGACGTAATACTTTTATATTACTGTACTAGTTGCTTTTGCCTCTAAATCAGAGGTGGTCTATCACACTATCCTTGGTGTGATGTGGTTCATGGCTCCCTCAGTGAAAAGCAAGAGATAAGAGAATTTAAATCTCTGTTAGGGCTGCTTAAAGCTACTAGAAAATAAATAAAATAATAAAAAGGCATCTGTGACTGCCATGAATCAACAAGTGTTTTGAAGCACACTTAGCATCTCAACATTTCAAGTTTCTGATGGCTATGACAGTATCTCTGTTCTAGTAACAGTATGTAAGTGAAGGGGCATAAGGCTAAATGGGTTGGAAAGATTACTAATAAGCTAGAAAACACCCTTTGATGTCTAGAAATTGTGTGCTCCCTTCCCATCCAGATCTTTACTTACTTGAAACTTGTTATTACCATATGGAAGGAGACAGTCTTAACTTAATTTTGGGATCAACCAGAAAACTAAAAATAATGGCAAATATTATTTCACTTAGATACCAACTGTGTTTCATTGGTCTCAGTAACAACTTCATCCAGGGATTCTCCTCCCAGCTTTGATATATCAGGTGTGTCTTGTGTTGCCACTGGTATATGAGGCATTATTGTTTAATACACAAGAATGACTGTAATTCTGGACAGGCATCTTTAGGCTTCGTTTTATTGAAGTGTGTAGACAATGGTGTGAGCTCTCTTTCTTGTTCACACTACTATTGACATTGTCATGTTGCAGCTCTGTGGGACTTTTTAGCACATACAGATGAGTCAGGCACTTTTATTGACAGACTTTTTAAATATTCCGTGCAAAAACAGGAGGTGATTGGCAAAGAATACAAATTATAAGAGGAAGTTTGGATTTTTTGCCATTATGGATGATGCACAGAGTTATTCTATTATGAAGACACATTCTAATATGAGAAGCCCCATCATCATCATCATCATCATCACAAAAATATCTCTATATTATCAACACTGTTTTCAGTGTAATTCCAAAACATGGCCTCATGGCAGCTACTATGAAGAAAATTGACTCTACCCCAGCCAAAACAAACACACCTTTTCAATATCTAAGGAAGGATATTGTGCAAGTAAGTTTCTTTTTCTCATTCTTATGTCAAATGGACCTATAATTCTTTATAGTAAGTTCCTTGTTCTTGTATTTCTGCATATTAAATAAACTGAGTAGAAACCTTGTCCATTTTATTCAGCTACTGAGCCAGACATTTGTCATAAGTTCTACTTGCATTATTTATTATAATTAATTGTTACACTTCATTGATTATTGAGAAATTTTATCCAAGGACATGCATAATCCTTGAGATTCATATATCTTGATATTACAAGGATCATAAACCTTAAATTAGGAAAGGATGGACTAATGCACATAAATTGCTCTCGTGTACTTTAGGAAAATCTTTAATTGTCTCTACCAGAGTGATGGTGTATTTCTGATATCTGTCTATCTGCCACTGATGCCTTTACTCTTAGCATGAATTAAACAGAACTCTTTATTCTCATAGTTGTTATAATTACAAATTAGCCCATGCAAGAAATCATTCCAGCATATTTTTTACTCAAAAATTAGAGAACTCAAGAAAGCTAGGTACAGCAAAGACTCTAATCAAGTTCCTGCTCTTAAGACAGGAAATTACTTTCTTTAGTCTTCACTTAGTAGAATCATTTGAGGAATACAAAATGAACAATACTTTTCCACTGTTCTATTGCTATACTCTCTTTGTAAAATCTTCTCAGTTTTAGCAGAAAACAGAGAAGTGGCAGAAAAAAACCCCAGAAAATACAGAAGTCTTGAGCTCTTAATTTTTTCATTTAACGTATTCGGTCTTAGCCACGCAGCACTACTTGCACTGTGCAATAAACACAACAGGAGACACCATGCTGCTGAAACCATTTAAAGCTCTACTAATTTATGGTTGGGTTTCAGCTGAGCCTTCAGCTGCCTGCCAGGTTCCTGGAGGACTTGCATCTGAGAAGTGAGCTGTACCTGCAGAAAACACATAGATTCTAGTGATGCAATAGTGAAGGACGACAGTTTTAAACACAGATTATTTCTGTCAATTCACTTTTAAAATTTCCTATCTAAGGTAATATTAACTAAGCTTTTCAAGCAGAATCTTCTTTGGCTCCAGTCCTACTAGGCACACTGTTACATTCTTCTTATTTTTTTCAGTGGAAAACAAATTTCTCCCTAGTCTCTGAGTCCATTTCAAAATATGTGAGGCAGACACCCTAAGAAAAGTAAAGAAATACCTTTCTGAGTACTTCACTAGATGATAAAGTAGCCAAGAGTCAAACAGGCCAATTTCAAACACTGTTACATGTCAGAGGAGCTCTTATTGGAATATTAAGTAGGCATAATGATTTTCAGAAGTTTATTTTTACTTAAAATAAAGTATTTTTGGAAAAAATCATTTTAGCTGATCATTCCTTTCATTAAATTTACAAAGCTCAGTTTTCCTATGAAAAGATAATTGTTTCAACAATTTACAAACTGTCTCCTCAAGAACTCTCCTCTAAATTAAATAGCTAATCACACCACTTCCTTCAAATAAATCTAACTATGGAAGGCTGGCAGTGCCCCTTGCATGTTAGACAACTAGTGTTTTCTCCCAGCAGGACACTGCAGGGGTTTGTAAATGGGTCACCTACAAATGCCCTGCTGCACTCCTCACACAAATTGTTACCTAAGGACTATCTCTATTGAACAGGTTCTAACTGATCTCCACTGCCTGGGCTTGGGAAATTCACCAGGGTCTGTATCAAATCCATCTCCTAAGCGGACAGACTCAAGCCTTCAGCCCACGGAGCCCCAAGTGGAATAAGATACCTGTGGGGCCCTTTGGCTAGCCCAGGTACCAGAGGCATGGTGGCAGCTTTCTGCCAGAGCTACCTCGGCAGGGGTTGTTCTTTCTTTCCTGTGTTAATCCACATATTGGTCCATATGTTCCTGAAAAACAGGTCTTTTCAACAGTGCAGACAGGAGAAAAGTATAATTCCAGCCAAAAGAAGTTTTCCCTTATATTTTGATATTTACTTTCTCTTTGAAAAACATTTATCTGGGCAAAAAGAAAGATATTTTTGCAGTAGTGATTTTAATTTGCTTTTCTGTCTCTCTCACTTATATAAACGCACTGCTGTAAAACACTGTCCGCTGACAGCAGAAATCAATAGATTCTTCATATCTTAAAAACCATCAGGTAACACTTCAGTGATTAGGGGATTGATTCTGTTGTGCTGTTGTCATCTGGAACAACTGAACTGAAACCAATGAATTTATATTGCTGTAAGATCACAATCCAGCCCCCTACCTAAGATGTTTTCCCTTCCTTCACAATCCTATAATAAGAAAAAGGAAAAAAATATTTCAACAACATTGCAGATGTTTTATTTATAGCTTGTACACCAAAAGAACGTATCTTTCCACACAGCAAAGGGCTTCAGCAGAGTGCTCACACCTCTTTCTCTTTCAGCATATGCATACATGTGTAAGTATATATTTCTACACGTATGCAGATATGTCTACACACATACACAGGATGCAAATATACATCTCTGTGAGTGCACATCCATGGCTATAAAATCATGCAAATATAAATATTTGTCATAGAAGACAATGCATATGTAGCAAATATATTTTTCTCTTCCCTTCCATCTTTTTAAATTTTTTCCCTCTTCTAGAGCTCCATGAAAAGTTTAAAATTTTTCTGTATACAGGACTTTTCTCCCTCACTATTTACAGGAGAGCATTTTGTATTTAATAAAATCCCCTGTTTTCCTAGACTTTCAGATACCTTTTAATAAATAATTGTCTAAAAGGGGATTTCTGGGAAATATCCAATTATCGAGTATTAAATGTTGAAGTTGTAACTGCAGATTTTTTGTTTTAGGCATTCCAAAGAAAAACAGGGTTATGAGTCAGAAGGGAGAAGACATACTGTCTGGTTAGCTAAGCACTGAAGAAATAGAAATTAGATTGCATATTACTTAAGGCAGGTCAGTTCTTTAGCCCCTTGAGTGTCTTTTTTGTATCCAACCACCTCATATTTTTTATTTACAACTTTGCTTATAACTCTTATTCATCTACTGATTACAAAAAGAAAAAAAAATCCAACACATTCTGGAAAGTCCTCAAGCTTTCACCATGCTGCCTGCAGTAGTCTATTCTTTGCCTCGAATAGCTGGCTCTGGAGTGGTTCAAAATAAAGATAGAAAAGTTGTTTATCATTTTACTCCAAAACAGCTTATATTTGGTCACTCAAATCTAGAACCTCTTTCTCCCCTGTCAGTCTCAACTTCCAAGGTGGACAATAAGGTAAAATGCACTCTAAAAAAGACACCTGCTTTTCCCTCCACACACAGAGTTTCAGTTGATCTACACGAAACTCAATGAGTAGAAATGTGAAATTTAAGGATGTTTCCATGGGGCAGCCATCTGTTTTATGCTTTATTCTTTTCAGACTACAATTTTATATTTCAGCTTTATGTGCATTGGTTGAGATTTATGACATTTTATGTAACTGTGACCCATCATGATGAATATTACAGATGATGATAAGCTCGTTAAGCACATCTCATTTTAGTCAAACAGCAAATGGCATTTTGTTTATATGGTTCATTTCACCAACAAATTAGATTCCAAATTGATTGCTTTCTGGAATGACTTTGTTCATCAATTTCTCGACTAGGCAATTACAAAAACTACACTAGTAATTAATAAGCCTCTGTATCAACAATGCTTTTAAGCTGCTTGACAGTAGTAGTGAAGTTTACTGGAATTCAGATGTTAATTTGCAGGGTCTATCAGAACTTCCAGAATTTTATAAAATAATTTCTCACAGAGATATTTTTACATAGTGCAAAATTAAAAGACTGAGATAATACCCTCTTTTCCTCTTAGCCTTATTAGAAAGGAAAAAAACCACATTGCACTTAATTGTGAACTATTCAAATAAGAAACTCAGTGTTACTTTTTTCAGTAATAAGTGAGAAGAATGATGGGGCCTAGAATTAAATTTTGATTTGCCAGGGAATTGGTAAATGACATCGGTCAAAAGTCTAGGATTTGTTTGCATATCAAAAACTAACTCAGAAAGAACAAGCTCAAGCCAAATGAACTTGAATCCCTGGGGCACAATCCTGCAGTGGTCAGCACTCTGCCCCTGATCCCTAAGTGAGCAAAACCACCTCTGAATGTGTCTTGCAGAATACAACATTAGTGACTTGCCTAAAGCCAGCTACAAACCTCATGTCAGAGTGAACTTTAACCAGTTTCTGTGCTTAGTATGTTAAATAAGGAAAATAGCATTTCCTATCTTACAAGGTTGATGTGCATCAAGTAAATGGTTGTGAGGCTATCACACATCATAGCCACATGCTCAATCTAATTAATTTAAAATTCATGTTAAGTTTTCTAACAATAATAGGTTGTATTGGTCTTGGCTGGGACAGAGTTAATTTTCTTCAAAGTAACTCACATAGGGTTATGTTTTGGATTTGATAAGAGAGAGATGTTTTAGCTGTTCCTGAGCAGCACTCACACAGCATCAAGGCCTTTTCTGCTTCTCATATAACCCCACCAGCAATGAGGCTGGGGGTGCACAAGACGTTGTGAGAGGGCACAGCCAAGACAGCTGACCCCATTGATCCAAAGAATACTACATTCTATATGGTGTCACACTCAGCATATAAACCTGCAGGAAAAAGGAAAGGAACATCACATTTGGAGTGGTAGCGTTTGTCTTTCCAAGTCACTGTTAGTCATGATGGAGCCCTGCTTTCCTGGGGACAGCTGAACACCTGCCTGCCCATGGGAAGTGGTGAATGAATTCCTTGTTTTGGTTGTTTGTGGGTGCAGCTTGTTTCATATATTAAATTGACCTTATATGAATACGTGAGTTTTCCCATTTTTAATCTTCTAATTCTCTTTTCCATCCCACCAGGGGAGAGTGAGTAAGTGGCTGTGTGAAGCTTAAGTACCAACCAGGGTTTATCCACAACCAAGGTTGAACCTAGCCTATACCACAGACTTTTTTTCACTATCTTCACAAAGTTAAATGTTACCTGATGTGCCTCAAGATCTCAAAAATATCTTCATGGGAGTCTCCATGTGTAAGACTGTCTCCTACTCCTTCATATCTGCTGATCAGTATCACCTTTTCAATTGTGGGACCAGGTAGACTGTCTTGCAGGATGGTTCTAGGGCAGGTTTCTACTGCATGGGATATTGTCACCTCAGAATGAATTATACCAGGTTTCTCTCCAAATGCCCAGATGATTTCTAAATTAAAATTTTGAAGGGCTATTAACCCAGAACATAAATCAGAGCCTTTGGGATTCAAGATAAAAATTAGGAAGGGAAATATAACATTAAAATTCTCACCATTTAACAGAAGAGCACGTATTAACCATTAGCATTTGCTAAAAATTAATGTAAACAGTTCATGTCCGTGCAAGCTCTGAATATCAGGCTGTGGCAGGAACTATTAAGCTGGCTCACAGTATGCATCCCTGAATAACTGAAATGCCGGAGTATGGACCAGAGCCAGCACCTGATGAAAATAGAAATAAATTTTTTAAAGACACTAAGGATTGCAAAGGCCTTAGGTGAGCAATGAGGTGAGAGAGTAAACTTGCAATAACTCTAGCCTAATATACACTTTAAAAGGCAATGAAAATAAAGAAGCCAGCAGGAAAGGGAAGCCTCAGATGTCCAAAAACTGCAAAAAAGTAAAGACAACTGAAATGCACGTATCCATATCTCTGACACCATTGAAGGGGTTGAAGTCTGGACATTGAAGACTTCATTCTCAGCAGCACTGTCAAATCCTGCCTAAAATGGATTATTTAATATAAACAAATACTATTAAGATCAGCTTATTATGCCTCACTTTCTCTCTGGACTAGAATTTTCCGTTGTATTTAACAACAATGAAATGGCACATACACTGGAATTATCTTCCGATTTTTCAAACTCCTTCTTGCTAAACTTTGGGGTTTAGCCCACTTTAAATCCAGGCAACTAATACCCAGGCAGCTCAAGCCCCTCTAGCAGCTGCTGTTCCAGGAAAAGGAATGTCATTTTTCTGACAATTGTTCTGACTTCTATAATTCTCAGCATCATTAAGAAAGTCAGTCAATCACAGGATGCATTAATATAGTAACTACCTGAGTAATATGTAAGTACCTGAGATATCTGTCTAGCATTCAACTTTTGCATTTTTCCAGGAAACGTGTTTTAAATCCTCCCTAAATGACTAATCAAAAGCTAACCAATGGCTTTCTCACTGATAACCTCCTTCAAATTTTTTCCAGTTTTGACCTTTAAGTAGATTTGCACCTTATACTAGATATTATCTCTAGGCTAATAAACTGTAATAAACTACATCATCTTTGTCAGCCATAGATATGATCCGCAATGTTTTATGTAGGAAACGTATTAACCAACAAGAAAAACCAAGATTAGTTGCTATCATCATGGAAGAACTGTTACTGTTTCTTCAACCTTAACTTAAAAAGACAATTTCTGCTTCAAAACAAAATCCTTTTTCTTCATTAGTAATGGCATTTCAGGTTTATACAAACTAAACTTGTGACTATTATAGCAAGTATTACCAAAAGATATATTCCACTTGGCCTTAATCACTTGGGTGATGTGGAAGACATAAACCAGATTATGAAATAAAATGAGTTCAGTTTTCACTTAGATGAGAATGTATTTCCTACATCAGAAAAGTTTATTTTACATGCTGTATTAGCTGTTTAAATAGATTCAGTGCATATACTGTAATGAATCCACATATAATACACTGAGGAATTAAAGGCTCAGAGTACTGGAATTAAAGGTTCCATTATTTTTCAGGTAATTTATTTTGCATCACTGTATTATAAGATTGAGGACAGATGCTTTGGCCCTTTGCCTCAACTTTGCAGACGGTTCACCTTATTTATGTGAATACTTCCTATAAATCCAACAAGTCCCAAGGGTATAGTTAAACATGCACATAATATTGCCGGATCAGGGCCCTCGTCTTGATTTGCTATGGGGCTTTTTTTCCTGTTTCTGTCCGACTCCTTGTTTTTTAATCATCTTTCCAGATGATTTCTCCTGCCTTCCAAGTCCATCTCTGTGTGGGGCCACATATACACCTAGCAGGTTACTCCTACCTATTTCTTTCTGATCCAATAATCTTGCTGCTTCAAAGCATCCAAAACAGTTCTCTACCTGGAACTCACCTTTCCTGAAACCTGCATTTTGTTTGATTTCTCCTAGTCCTATACAAAATGTAGACAAATATTTTAATTTGACAATATTTTATTTTAAAAGATAGATTTCTATGACTACATTAACAAGGATTTCAGCAGATGTTAAACACAGTGGTATCTTTGTTTACTTCAGCAAGATTTTTCAAAGTTCTTTTAATTGCCCTTCAAACTTATTACATAATCTTGTTCAGGCATCTGGGGAGTCTGGGTAGTAGGAAATAAAATAGAAGTAAAAGAGTTGTAAGCTATTTCCAATCCAATTTCCTCATACATATTGTCCATCCCTCCTTTTCCATGCTTGATAGGTTTTCTAGCCATTTTTGAGGATCATATTACCACAAATAATAGGCCGATGCATTGTGCATATTCTGTCTGCATACTATAAACATTTTTTTGCATCATTTAATTGTTACAAAGACTCAACAGGGTCAGTGTATTTTTATTAAAAATAAGAAACTGATTTTCTTTGTCTTACCCTGACAGATGGTTCCATAGTATTTGCAGACTAGCCCACTGGCTGTAGGAAACTGTCACAAATTTCATTTTTATTGCACTGCATTAGCATCAAAGTCACATACTTTTCACTTAGTAAATGAATAAGAAAGAACTAAATTTGTTTTAGCCTTGGCAATGTTTGTAGTATTTCTAGCTAAGTAAATTAGCCACTGTCTGCCATCTTTCAATACAATATTAAACTGAGGCCAGGAATAGAGACAATTAGTTTTCCAAATAGCTCTGCTCACAAACATATTGCAATAGTCCCTGTGTCCGGGCCAAATTCAAATAAAATTATTTCCTCTTTTTAACTACTTCCGACCATCTATGTTGTTGCCCACAGCTATACTTTGCTCAATATAAAAACATTTCATCTATAAATTGCATCATTGCTGTTACATCAATTCACAAATACTACACTTAATATTTACTCAGGTAAAATTAATAATCTTCTTGCAGGGAAATTACTAGTTAGCAGTATGTACTATCGAAACTTATTTGCCCCTAGAAAAGTGTGCAGATATGGAAAGTAAATAACATTGGTCAATACGGCTTAGGAAGATGAACATTTTGAATATACTTGTGCTTTTTGAGCACAGGATGTGAAAGAAATTTAATCCATAGCATAGCCGTGTGACATTCCTGGGTTAGAGCAAGCCATGTTGAAGGACAAAGGGAAGCTGATAAGTGGGGGCTTTTTTCTTGCTTTTCCAACAAAGAATCAACAAAGAAGCAGCTTAGACTGTAGGTTTGTCCTGAAAGTTATTGGCAACTAACCTCAGATTTGTTTGTGTACCTTTGCTCCAAAACAGCTTTTTTTTTTTTTAATATAGCCTTTTAATTAACTATTGATGCATAAAAAGGTAGATGTTTTAGACCACTATCATCCCCAGGAGCTGTCAAACAAATACTCTGGTTGTCAGCTCAGAATTCAGCTTTCACACTGCTTAAGGTGTTGGATGTTCAGGCTTAGAGCATTAATATTGCCTCAGGAAAATAAAAATTTCCAAGATTACCAAAACCAACCAAACAATTAACTAACCCAAATATGAAGTAATGGTCTGATTTTCAGAAAAGCTGAAGGGTATGTACTTCTTCTGGAGTGGGTACTACTTCTGAAAATATTCTGTAACTTTCACAGAAAGTAAATCAGCATTTAAGAGACTATATGGAATCAGACCATGTTTAGAATTCTAGATCTTTTGATTAATGTCTCTCTTCCAATCTTCAGGCGAAACAATTGTTCCATCTGTCTATATCTTAAAGCTGTATTCCCTGTGGTAAAATATTTAATCTTTATATTTTAGTTCAGAAAATCTTTTTTTATTTATCATGATTAGGAAATTGTAGATTTCATTAAACACATTAAATGTATCTTCAAGACAGATTGGTATCAAATCCCTTAAAATTACAATGACATATCAAAATCTTCCCCAGACAGATATAGCTAGAGAACTTAAAGCTGAATTTACAGGTTCTTTAAGGATGCAAGTCTGCCTTCACAAGATAAGAGACATGGAATATAACAAGTAGACATCAACTCTGTCCAGAAACTAGGTTTGATAGGTACATAGTACATATGAGCTGGAACACTTCAATAATGAAAACAAAAGCATCAGCGTTTCAACTGAAACAAAGCTGATATATTCCAGAAGTAAACATCCCACTGTTTTTTTTTTCATCATGCAACTCTAATATTCCATGAAGGAACAAATTAGTGTTCTTAAGTCATTTCTCCCCAGTGAATACTAAATACAAGGCTCGGGATTTATTGATTGCTAACATTCCACAGGGGAAGTATGCTGTTCAGTGTGCCCAGAAGTCTTAGTTTTGATTGATCCAGTCTGGGGGATGTATTGAAGCAAACTGTAGATTTCTCTTTGGCTGTACACCCAACTTTCCTCTTTGTATTTGGAACATAGCCTAAGTGTAGAAAGCACTTGCTTGACAGTCTAGACAGAGCCAATATCAGCACTTTCTGAAAATAAACATAATTCTTTTATTTCCACTCAAATTTGCAAACCTTTGCAAAGAATTCCTGCGCATATGTACCAGGAGGACATCACAGCAACCAGCTTTGATCTTGCAGAACAAGGTATGCTGGAAGTGTATGTTAAATTTAAGTGTTTCTTTTTTTAAAATCCTAGTGGTATTTAGCCTTTGGAATGGGTTACACAGGAAAGTGATAATTTTTTTTTATCACCTGCCAGCCTTTTCTCTATAATAAACATCTTTCCCAAAGATAAGCTGATATAGCTTGCATCTGATGTTTACTGGGAGAGTTGCTATCATCCGAGTAACACCAGATTAAGTCCCTTTGGCTCCAGCTTTACAATGTTATGAAGGGTCATTCCCTTGGGTCTTGTCACTGGTCACCACAGAGAAGAGATCAGTGTCTGCCCCTCCTCTTTCCCTCACAAGGAAGTTGTATCTGCAATGAGGTCTCCTCTCAGTCTCCTCTTCCCCAGGCTGAACAGACCAAGTGACCTCAGCTGCTCCTCATACGGCTTCCCCTCAAGGCCCTTCACCACCCTCACTGCCCTCCTTTGGACAATGTCTAATAGGTTTATATCCTTCTTGTATCATTGTGCCCTGAACTGCACACAGGGCTCAAGATAGGCCACGCTAGTGCAGAGTGGAGCAGTCACATGAATATAAAGGAGAAAGTCTTGAACAAGAAGGGAAAACAGTTTTAGAGAAAACTGTTAGCATTCAAGGAAGAGGAATGTGTCCCATCTAGAATGAGATACAAAGGAAACCAAAAGAACCACACCAGTGACTGGACAGTATGAAACGGACTGAATAGCAAATTGTGGGCCTTTGCACCTCCCCATAAGATCAGAATCAGTCATTACAGTAAGTCAGCTGCATTAGAAGATACTTGATTTCAGATCATTGATTTCTACAGTAATAGAGCCTGCTGAATTTTAAATGTGTTTCTGACCTTTTTAACCTTTAGTTGTTGGGTTTTTTTCCATTTTCCAAAAGGGGACTGGGCCTTTAATTCAACTTGTTTCCCAGTATTTATTGCCAGACACCCCAAAGCTATAAAAAGTGGTTTTCCAATTAATGAAAATTTTTCCTCTTTGGTGAAACATCGTAACATTAGCAAATTAGCTTCAGGAATGAAAAAGTACATGGAGAACTAGAATAAAGTAAAATTGTCATGTTAAAAATTTACCACTGTGCTGGACCATTCTCTGTCTGAGAATGAAAGGCAATGAGCACTGCAGAGGACAATGAATGGACTTAATGCTCACACAAGAGTATTTTTCACTAAATCACACATTATTGTATAGACCCTGTGTTTCATGAAGAGGCCTTTTATCCAAACGTTTCCTTGTCCAATCTATAGTAATGTATTTAATCTAACTTATTTGTGGTACATGAGAAATGCAGAACATTAATCACGTTTCCTTTTAGTTTTCTTTGCAATTATATGAAGCTTGCTTTTACTCTCTCACACACCACTGTAAATCAGGAGTAAATTTACTAAATTAGGTGGAATTCACTGGAACAAGCTTGTATAAGTAAGTGAAGAATCAGATTCTTTATACTTTAATTCATTGTTCCTGCTTTCTTTTGTTTCCTGCCTCCCATCATTATTTTAGCCCAGAGGTAACTAAGGTCAGTGTATTTTGTTTGCAGCCATGATCATGGTTACATCTTGTCTATATTTATAGTGAATGAGACAGATCAAAGAACTCTAAATCAGCTGCACAAATAGCTAAAGCTTGCTTAAACAACAGCTGAAAAACACTTTGCACGCACTGTTTGACCTAACCTCAACTCTGCCCTCATGATGGATGAAGAAATGCAGCTTTCTGGCTGAACAACAAAAGTAATGAGAAACATTTACCAGCACAAATATAATGGTAGATGGCACACCATGCTAATTCATGAAACATCAGGCTTTCAAAAAAATTCTCTTTCAACCAGAAAACAAATATGAAAATTCTCAACTTGAAAATAAACTCTTTTTTTCCCCCAAGAAAATGCAGATGACAACTGAAAATTGCTGTTTCATTTATCTAGAACCACTACCACAACTCCAGAAATTCTGAAGTGCTTGTAGATTATAATGCCTTAAGCTCACTTTCGGTCTCAAGAACTACTCTTCTCCATACATAAGAAAACAAAACAACCATTTAGACTAAATGTTTCCCTGACATTTTGGACACAGTAAAACCAGTACATGGGGCAAATGGTGGGGTCAGATCACAGCATTTTCATACATTGCATGTAAATAAGGCAATTAGCTAGTGCAGGTTGAGCTATGGTTGTATTACTTTTTTCTTGTTTGCTTTAATCCTGAATTACTATTTAAAGCAATTACTAATAGAAAGGGGAAATCTATTGACTAGCCTCCATTTCTGATGCATGTGTGAGTCACCCCACAACTAAATATTCGATTCATGCCACATTCAAGTACTTCAGAAACTGGCCCCTCATGCACTGTCCTAAGTCAAAACGTGGAGCCTTCAGAGGGCCTTGAGTCTACTGCAAATGCACAACCAAATTTCCTGGGTAGTATTCTATTCTTGGCTTTCAGGAATATTTCTGCAGATTATGTCTCACAGGATATGCTTAGTATCATATGGATGTTCTTCTCAACCTTACTAATCCTTCTGCAGAGTATAACAACACAAGGATGAGATGACAGCCTTAATCATGGATTTCCCTTATTTTTTTAGATTGATTTTGTTTAAGATTTTGAAGAAATATCTGCTTCAGAGTAGAACATCTATAGTTTGTAAATCAAAACTAGATTTATAACAAGGGTCTGAGAAGTGCAAAAGCCAAATAGATATTCCTTCCCATAGAGATGTTCCACGTAGTCAGATCCAAGTACATTTGTTGTTTAAAGTAGTGAGTTGGCACTACTAAATCTACATCATCCAGCAGACAAATCAGACATTCTCCAGTGGTGAAAGCATTTGGCACTTTTCATATGTGTAGCTGCAATTCAGCGATTAAAGCGGGATTATTTTTTCTGTATGTTCCATTACACATCTTCACAGAAGACGCACAGAAAAGTAATCTGAAAGCATCTCTAGTGATCTTGGATTCACCATGTGCAGGAACTTCATTATTAGTGCTTTCATTGCCAGCAAAATCACACTACTGGACATATACCATACGTCTTTGCCTTGGGATCTGTGAAACAAGTTTAGGGAGTTTTCAAATGCAATACAAAGGACTTAAAGTCTGTTTGCTTAGCATCTGAATATAATCATGTAGTTAGACTTCTCATTCAATTTGCCACTTTACATATAACATTGTAAAGAGAAACAGCTTTTGTTTCTTATCTAGTTCACTTGTCTTCTGTGCAATGTTTTATATTCAGAGAGCAGCCATCTGATGATAGAATATCAATTGACTTTCTTTTGTAAGAATTTTTAGGGTACACATGAATATCACACAATACAAAAAAACTAGAAAAAGAAAATGGCTGTAAATGAAAACAAACCTGTCTTAGTAATTTATAAGACAAAGTCAGTAAAAAACACAGAAATCTTAGATCTTACTTTCAGGCCTTGCATCTTATTTAATTGTGGTAAAGTACCCAAATTTGTTTGATTGTAGTTGGCTTCGGTTTGGAAAGGAAATGTCAGGCAAGTACTAGAAACAAAATACAAAAGTTTCTGGGTTTGGATTGGCTGGTTTTGGTGGGATTTTTTGGTTGGTTTGTTGGCTAGATGGTTTTGGTGGGGATTTTTTTGCCAAAGTAAAGCCCTGTCTTCACAGACTCACCTAAACAGAGAATCATGAAACCTTTCTTTTCTGCCCACAATGTCTTAATTCCTGACCAGATTCTGATACTCAATTTTAACTCTGTTTGCATTTGTCCTTTAGCAAGGGGATGTTTATTTTGTGTGGACAATCAGCAAACTTGTAAAGTATGATAGGCCTACATATTCATCCATCAGCAAAAATGCATAACCACACTCCTACTGTCAAAATTGTAGAGAAACAAGGCGGTATTTTTATAAGAATCAAGTCCTTAAAATCTACTGCCTCCTTAAAAAGGTGAGATTCTGGTTCTTGTTATCATTTCACCATCTAGAATGGGAAGAAGTGGCAGGAGACATGGATTCTTTTCTCTTTTTCATCTTCAAACATTGCTACACCTTTTTAGGTGTGAAGCCACATTAGAACTGGCCTGCTTTGTCAGGGAAAGTGTTTAGGTAAAAATGTCTTTATCGTGGGAGACTCTGCATGTTGATCATATTAATATGTGAGGACATTCGAGTCTGCCAAACACCAAAAAAACGTTTCAATAATTAGTTAAAATCAATAGATTTGAAAATTTCCAATCTAGATCCTGGAAGAGCTTATTGACTGATTGCAAAAAATTTGCCATTGGTCAGGACTTTCAACAAAAGTAGGATTCCATTCTGAAAGTACCAAGAAAGAAAATATTCTCATTCACTTCACATTGTGAATGCAAACAGTGAATGTAACTTTATGGCCTGCTATGTAACAGTAGAACAGAACAAGTAAAATGGCTCTAAAGCCTTCAGAAATTATACTTATTTGCACTGCCTCCCTTCTTCTGTCCAGTGCTCCCTCATATACCCATTTATGAGATGGCCTGGTATATAGAGAAATTCAGGCAAATTAAGAGACCACATTAAAACACTTAATTTTCACAATACAGGTCATCATTGGTCAGTCTATTTTCAATTTTAAGCACCTGTGTATAATTTAAAACAGAAATATTTTGACACACAAAAGGAAAATATGTCTCTCTGTGCCGTAAATTTTCCCCAAAAGGACCTGCAATATTCTTCTACCAAAACATACTTAGATTCAGCTTTTTCCAAAATACCAATTTCCATATTGTTTTTGTTTCTTTAAGGACCTATCCTGGGCTGTATCCAAAGTAGATTGGCCAGCAGGCTAAGGGTGGTGATTCTGTCTCTGTACTCCGCTCTGGTGAGACCCCACCTGCAGTGCTGCATCCAGCTCTGAGGTCCCAGCACAGGAAGGACATGGACCTGTTGGAGTGACTTCAGAAGATGGCCATGAAGATGATCAGAGGGATGAAGCATCTCTCCTTATGAGGAAAAGCTGGGAGACTTGGGACTGTTTAGCCTGGAGAAGTGAAGGCCTTGGGGTGTGGCCCGTCAGAACCTGAAGGGAGCCTTTAAGAAAGATGGGAGAGACATTTTACGAGAGCATGTAATGACAGGACAAGGGGAAATGGGTTTAAACTGAAAGAGAGGTTTCTAGGTTTAGATTATAGATCAGGAAGAGATTTTTTACTGTGAGGGTGATAAGGCCCTGGAAAAGGTCACCCAGAGAAGCTGTGGATGCCCCATCCCTGGAAGTGTTCAAGACCAGGTTGGATGGGGATCTGGGCAACCTGGTCTACTGCAAGTTTTCCTTGCCCACAGCATGGAGGTTGGAACTAGATGATCTTTAATGTCCCTTCCAATCCAAGCCATTATATGGTTCTGATTCTATGACAGACTTGTTTCCCTTTCTTTAAGGAACTGTAGATGTTTAGTGAATGAATTCAATAACTGTAAGGAATCACTAAAGAAAAAAAATTCCTCAGTTTTCTCCTGCTGGCATTTTGCAGTGTGGTTGAATGCCACATTGCGTAAGTATCATATTACTCAAAGAGTGCCAGAAGCTACAGAGATATCTTCCATTTTGTGTGCCTGAAGACTGCAACTATTTCCCTCTGGTGTAGATGTATAATTTCTCACTCTTTCATCTGTTAAAAGAAATCCATTTATGTGCAAACTCACTACCTCTTCTACCTCCTATAGTAGGATTTAGTTCTACCATGTCACTATTGTGACTCTAGGCTTGAATTTTCCATTTCTGATGAAATATTTTTCATGGCAGATTTTTTTTGTGACTGGCCAAGGCTTCTGCCAGCAGTCCATCAGAGCATCATGATAAAGGATATAAACCTATCTGATTTGAAACATTTTAAACTTACCTTTGTTCTCACAGGAAACTGGAAATAATATTTAATGCAGGGGGTCTACAGGTTTCATCAGTATTTTGTTCATACTCTGTTGTTCAGACATAAAGTAAGTACTGCAGTGTCGAGGTGCCGACAGAAATTACTAAATAAATAACTCCTAGCACTTTAGTCTGCATGTTTGTTTAAAAGGAAACTGTACACCTTTCCCAAAAGACATACCAGCTGTTTGGTGTCTGACAGCAAGTAAAACAGATTACATGCAAATCCAGAAATGTGCTACTCTGGCTTTAATCCTCTTTTGTTTGTGATATGCAGCTGCAGTTTTAGGCAATATGATGCAGAAAATGGGCCATGCCAGATTTGGTAAAGACAATAAAATGTTTGAAAAATATTTATGGTAAATTATTCAAATGTTCTTCCACCATCAAATATTCAAAACATTAACATATTTCAAATGCTAAATAGTTGTGAGTGCTTGGGATGTAAAATCATTTATTAAAGGAAGTGACTGAGGTAACCTGAATGTTATTAATTATGGGATGGATATAGTGATATACATCTTCATATGATTATTCTTCAGTTATTGGCCATAACCCTGAGTAGGGTTGAGCACTTTCAACTCAGTTTACTGAAAGCTGAAGCACAGCAAGTTAAGATGACTTCAGGAGTTGTTTGCAGAAGGAGAGTCTGTTCTGCTTAGACCACATATTTTCTCTAGACCTGCCTGCACAAGGACCTATTCAATATTGCCTGCAAGAATGTTAGAAATACTGAAATAAACTCCATTGCAACATTTTTCACAAATTGCATTTGAAATACTATGTGTTCTCATGATAAGTAATCTTTACATATGGATCTAGAAAGACAACTTAAAACAATTGCTACATATAAAGGCCTTGTTTCTCAGGTTTCCACTTTGTAAAAGACATATGGCCAAGACATGAGTAGCAGGTCAGACAAGGTCCACCCTAACATACTCTACACAGAGAAGGTTAACTCCTGCCTTTTTCTTCCTTCCTGTAGGAAGGAAAATCCTTCCTGTAGACTGGGCTAAGCATCTGGGAAACAGTTCCAAATGAAGCCTCCTAAGGTTTCTCAGTCCATCTGATGGCCAGCATAGGAGGTTCAACTCCTTCCACACTGTCATTCATTCCACCAGCTTACAGCACAAAGCAAGAAGCAGCCATCCACCTGCACAGGCAGGGGAAGAACCGATCCAAATGGGACAGCTGACATGATCTCTCAGCATTTTGATCTGTTCATGGTCCTTCCTGAGGTTTAACCACAAGGAAGAGGAATGGGCCTTCCATCTCTCTAGAAAAATTTTCTGGGATGGAGGTTAAATTCTGAGGCGTTTGCTAGCTGATGGAGATCAACAGGTTAAAATGTCACTGGAGCCTTCTCCTTTAACTTTTCCATCTCATTCTATCTTCTACTATACTTGCTTTCAATAGTTACAAAAGGACTGTCAGACTTTTACTAGTTTGAGGGAGGGACTGTATGTTTCTTTTCCATTTACTTATTCAGTTACTACTCAGTTTGGCTGTGAGTTACTGCTGTTATTTTCTCCTACAGAAACCTGTAGGACTGCAGACTGAAGTGAAATGGGAGAACCCCTCCACCCCAAAAAGAAAGCAGAAGCGTTATTTTTCAAATTTCAAGGCTTTTCAATCAGTTTAATAATTTCAGATTCAATTACATCAACCCACTCTTTGCACATGGTGTTAGCCATATAGTGAAGAAGGACCCCAAAAGGCTCTGAAATGCTCCTGAAGGACCCTTAAAGGCCATGTAGCCCACCTTCACAAAGTGATTGGTATCAATTCAGCTGATACATGTGTGAGCCAGCAGAAGCATTGAGATCATCTTTGACTGTAAGAAACACTTGACATCTTTAGTATAAATTTGGATGGCTGGCTTATATTGAGTATCCAACTGCTCTGTGCTGTACTGTCATGTTTATCCCAGTAAATAATGTAAAGCTAGTTTGGGAAACATGAGTTGTAGCCACTGTAGTATAGATATAACTATAAAAGGTAGCATTCTTCATAAAATTCATATTGTTGCAAAAAAAAAATCAACACTCCTCACTCTATTAGGTAAAATGAGATACTGTTGGAGCACCAGCATCTCTAATGAAGTAATAGTGTGTTGACAACATAGTACTATTAACATAGTAAGCAAATAAGTACTTGCATAGTATGTAATCATCATCAATAGCAATTCTCATAACTCGCTGGCAGCATGACTATATTTTGGAGTGACAATGCAAACAGAATGGATAAAAGGTTAAGGGGTTTTAAGGGAAAATGTAAGAAAAAATAATTAAAATACAATAATAATCATAAATCCTACGAGTGTGCTCAATAGAAAACAAACACAGTGTAGCAGAATTTTTCTTCACAACAATTCTATGAAAAATCTAAGTGTTCACTTCAGTATTCATTATAATTATACATAAATATTTATGTGTCAATTAAGGAAGATCTTATATTGAGCTGAAATTCAGCAGTTGTGAAGATTAAGAATATGCTTTGTTTGGGTTTGTTTGTTTTCTTTTGAGACAAGAAGAATCCAGAGAGGGATGGAAGTGGCATTTCCTGAGCTGTATGCCACAGAAAAGAATCCAGCAGAAAAATGTAGAAACCAAATATCAAAGTTCTCCTATGGATGAAAGAATGGAAAAAAGAGCAGAACCATATTAGCATCTTTTGTGGCAGTCAGGGGAAGGGCAGGGCAGTAGGAGAAATACTCTTTGTGTTGGTTTCATTCAGAGCTGATTTTCAGACACAAGACTGGTGAGATTTGATCTTGTGGAGCTGTGACACTCAGTATGAGTATAATGATGTGTTTCATAATATTAGCAGTATAATGAACGAAATGTAGTAAAGTTTAAATGACAAATCAAAACCCATATGCCAAAAAGCACACAATATAGTGGAATAGTAAAGAAAATAGTCCTTAATGGGATAGGAAAATATGATACTATGGAAAAGGGCTGCAGAGAGAACTATACCTGACACATGACGAGGGGCATATAAATGATTCCTTGATATAATACTTTTATACCATCCAACTTCTTAAGGATTTATTGTGACATTTCTGAATTGTTTTTTTTTTAATAACTCTTTTATATGTGTCAAAATTTCAACTCACAGTCCCTATTTGGGAAGAAAACAAAGTTTTAGAATACTTTAGAACCTTATAACCATTCACAAATTTAAGGCAAGTCACATGGTGGTAAACTATAACAGAATCTAACTCACTTAATGAACCGTCCTGGACTGTGAAAGTGTTTGCACAGCCCATTCTCACAGTCTAGGTAAAGGTCTGCTGATGGCAACTTCATATGAAGATACGTTGTAATTGAATGAATGCCTTGTACTGATGCTGAATGACAAAAATGGCAATGGAGCAATGGATTGTGGGAGGTTTTGTCTTGCACTTTTATTAAGAGTTTGAGTAAAAACTCTTGGGTATATCTGGAAATATTGAAATAACTTACAGTTTTATTTCAGGAGGAAAATCTCCAGAGAAAGTGTCCCATACAACGGTCAGAAAATATAGCAGGAGCAGGATACTTACATTTTGTTCTCATGCTGGGGACACCTGATGCAAGCCAACCTATACTGACTTTTTTAGAAGATGCCAACCTATGATAAAACTCCAGAGAAGTCCAGTGCAAATTTCGTATATCTTGCTGCTTGGTCATTTGTTATGGAAACACGCGGGCTTCTCCTTTGTGTGCAGCTGTTGTGGGGCACTCTGCTCCTAAGTTTTGCCTTGAGTCTTGGTATGGGTAAGAAATAAGGTGTTCAAAGAATAATTAATATTTATGAAGTACTCCAAAATGCTTTGTATGAAAGTTGTGAAGACCTCTGAATACAGAAAACAAGATTGTCATGGAGAAAATTTTGGCAGTAATGATGACATCATTACATTTTCTGAGTTGGAGTAGTTAATGAAAAGCTTCCAGTGAAATTCAGGTAACACTTTCATGATATCTTCCAACCTCATGATATCTCATGGTTCAGTTGAGAAAAATCATGATTATCTGACCAGCAACACAGGCCATGTACAAATGAGCTAAGAATTCTGGAAACTGAATCTGATACAGATGTAGTATCTGAATTGCAGCAGCATAGCTGAGTATACAGTGAAGCTGCATTCTATGCTTTAGGTAATCATGCAAGGAACAAGGAGTTGGACTCCATGATTCTTATGGGTCCCTTCCAACTTGAGGTACTCTATGGGCCTGGAATCACCAAAAGTTTCACAAGTTCCCAAACCTTAATCAAAGAAGATTGTTTTGAAGCTCGATGGATATTTTCATTTAACTTAGTTTTATTTCGTATATAGATTAGGTCCTCCTAAAAAGAGATGTCTAATTTCCTCTCAGCAGAAGTGCAGTTGAAAAGGAGTCCCTGGGCCCACAGGCAGTGGGTGTGGATAGAGGTCTCATGTACAGGTGATAGGGCCATAAGGATCATTAGTACCTCAGGGTATTCACAACAGCTACGTCTCATTCAGACTCACGGTATCAATTTCACTATGGAAATTAATTTAAAAAGAAAACAAAAAAAAAAAAACAAGAGAAGAGAAGGAGCAATCCACTCAGTGGTACCAGTCCTGCACAGAGTCACATGGGGTTTGTGAAACCCAGATAGATTCAGATTCAGATGACCACAACCAAGCAGTTGCTCGGTTGGTTTATCTGTCCAAACTGTTTGTACAAATCTTTAATGACTTTGCATCTTCTGTTACAGAACATCCACTAACATTTTACAGGCACTGTTTATAGAATTATTTAAAGGTCAAGTGTGATTCTGCTGAAATGCATTGTGTCCTCATGTGATGTTGATCAGAGTATATTAACCCATTCATTTTGGTTACTTTCTTTTGTATGACTGCAAGGGGCATAAAAGTACTGAAGGAGCTATTTTCTTGAGTTCTTTCAAAGTGAGGATTCTTTTGGTAGGTACATTGGATGGAAAATTCCTGGAGGAACTGTACAAGATTCCACCTCTGTTAGATTCCAGAAGGCAGCAATCTAGTACTATATTACCTTCAGCAATTTCCTTAGTTCCTGGGAACTGGCTCATTATTTTACATTTTGGCACACAAATATAGACTGGAATATTTCTTTGAGATAACTCTTACACCAGAGTAGTTGGCTAGTCTCTATACTCCTGGCAGAGGTCTAAGCACTGCAGTAATTCCCTGAAGTACTGAATACCCTTTAAGTGTGACTTCAGGTATTAGCTAACACAAGCATGATAACCCAGTCTACAAGGCCCAATATATCTCTCTGAAATCAGAAATCTGTTATGACATCACCCAGATACTCTGACCCACTTCCTTTTCCAGCAAGCCAACTGAAAATGTCATTAGCTAATCAAGCTTGAAACTTGCTTCAAAACTTGAAGCTATTTCATGACAGGATTTGATTAGAGGAGAAATGGAATTGCTTAAAATCTCTTTTTTCTTAAATTTCACAACAAGTGAATCTACATATTTCATGACCAGTGATGCTAGACAGTATTCTACCATCATCTATCAAAGATTTTCAGTTTTTTTTATAGGTATTTTACACCCAAAATCTAAAATTACCTAGGGAATTAATCCTCTCAAATCTGAAGTACTGACTCATTCTCTAATGCAGCACGAATAACAATTTATTGCAGACCTGATCTAGATCCAAACAAAATCTCATCAAGACAACTCCAGTTTGTATTTTAACATTACTGGATGGTCTGTTGTGAATTGACAAAAATGAAATCAGAAAGGATCATGCTTTTTAGAAAAATAAACAAATTAAGAGCACAGTAAAAGCACATGATAGCGGGTAATTTCTTTGCTCCTTAATCATAACACAGAGTATGAAAAGAGATATAAGAAATATGACAAATGTTGGCAAAGCATGAGTTACGTTTATAAACAGTCAGAGACAGAGGACTTTCTTTGTTGGTTTCCATTTTTTACGAATATAAACTGGGGTAACCATATGGATCTTCATATAGTAGATGTACACTAGCAGGCAAATTGATCCTTTTTCCAGTTTTACAGCAGAAAAGAAACAAAATCATCATGAGTTATTACTTCTTGGCTAAGATTTCAAGCTTCTTCTACTGGAAAAATTTATATGACAGAAATATCTGGTATAACTTTAGTCTGTATTGTGAGCCAGTTTTTTCCCATAGATAAAGTCAATGCAGAATAGATTGGTAAAGGGTCAAAGTCAAGACATGGAAGGCACTGAAAGCACTTTATAGTTCCCACCAGTACCTTTCCCCAGCTAATTTGAAACAAAAGATCTTCAGCCCTGTGAAACGATAGGCTACAACATCAGAATAGAGTCAGCAGAGAAGACATCAGGAGCTGGGTTACTGTAGACCCTGAAATGGTGCCTAGCCCCAGGAAATAGCCTAAAAGGAAGGGAATTGCCTCCCACATAAAAGTATGCACAGCTTAAAATTGAAATATCTAGCATTTCAATAAACTGACTAATGTTGCAATTGCAGAAAAACCCCAAACATATAGCACACATCATCAGACATGAACAGCAGGTAGCAAAACTTGCAGCTGTTTGAAAAATGCTATCCATGGCAAGGGACCAGGACATTAATGTGACAAGAATTGCAACAAAGCTAGTGTACATTAAAATCCAGTCAAGCTAGCACAACTATTGTAAGACCAAATATAGATTTCCATGGTCTTTAGTTATAATTCTTAGGACATCCTTTCCACTCCTACTGCATTTTTCCACTGTGATGAGATCTCTTCAGTTGCTGTTCTAATGGGGTTAATGTTAAGCTTCCTTTCATCACTTATCTATAATTAGGATGGCTGTTATTCTATGGTTTCTGTAGAGCCATATGGTTATCTAATGCTAACAAGACCTGCAGTGCTTCAGTTTCTGTGTATTGCTTCCTGTCTGGCTTCTGGTTTCCTCATTTTCTGCAGCATTTCTTGGTTTGTCTATAAAAGGAAGGAAAAGGAAATCAAAGTCTGTGTTTATTGTGCTTCCTGGAGATTAATATTCCCCTATGAATAGGTTTGAAAATATTTCAGCCATGCTTGTCTTGTTTTTTCTGCAAAATATACCCTCAGAGCTACAAGGAAAACTGTCCAAACTTGCTTCTGTGTATTTGTCAAAACATTACTTGTTTTATTCTACTGAGGTGCACCAAGGGACTACCAGTTAACATTCCTCGACTGATACTGCCACTACAGCAACAGATATTTTTTCTTTTTTTTGTGTCACAACATTTTTTGCTGTTGGTTTCCAGTACTATCCAGAAGGAGTTGGGCATCAGAAATGTGCAAAAAGAAAAGATACTTCCTAATCTAAAAAGGACAAGACAAACGTGAGGTAAGAAAGGAGATACAGAGCGGTCCAGGAGGTGGCAGGGCCTGTTGTGGTAATTCAGTGTCTAGAAATGCAGTGGTTTGACTTTTAGAGAAGGGAAACTCACCATACATTTTGATATTCTGCTCTCTGCCAAGGCTGGCAAGGCTTTGCACTGAGAGAAGGGTTTCAAGAGTTTCTTTCTTCCCCCCAAAAAATCACAACTGTAGACATTTTATTACAAATTCTCTGTTTCTTAGAAACAAGTTTTTCTCATTTTGTTCTAAAACTCGGTTTTACTTCCTGTTTCCTTTGGGTCTAGCTTTTATTATTTCAGTGCAGCAGTTTCAGTGCCAATGTCAACATAAAGACAGGAGCATTTCCAGTTTATGACAGGTCTGACAGTCATGTTTCCAGTGCTTCTAGCTATAAGCTAAACCAGTGGGCCAGCCCAGATGTTTTTGCAATGAAACCATTGATTGAAGAAAGAAAACAGATATCTTGGACATTAACAGGAGCCTGGAAAGCAAACACCTCACATGAGAAATAACCCAGAAAATGACACCATTACAGAACATGGTGATTCATGGTATCTCAGAGGAGGAAGAACTGGCATTAACCATTCATAAGGTTAAATCATTCTGAATTTGGTAGCCATCTAAAATTGTGCACTAAAGCTGAAGATTTGGTGGAATATTAAAACTGAAAGGGAAATGGGATAGTCTTAAGCAGAAATTAGGACAGCCAGAAAACCTATTGTAACACATTAGACTGGATGCACAGTTACATAAGTAGCCATCAGTATTCCAACACAGATCTCACCAAGATTTCTTTTCACTGATTACAAATAATAAGCTTTTAAAAAAATAAAAATATAATAATGCATAAGATCAAATTATTATTACCAGGGTTTTTGTTGATTCTTTATGTGTTCAGAGAATTTTCAAAGGACAGTAGCAGAATTTAGTTTCCACTGAATTTCGGTCAACTATGACTTTGTATAGTCTCTTTCAAAAAAATACCTCTTACAAAAGAGAAGAACTCAGTATTTTTGTCCATATTTCTGGTATTTTAGGGAGGCTGATTAGAATACACATAAAAGTGCAATCATTGTGCTCTACGGGACAGAGCTTCCCTCCACCACCAGTCCCTCAAATGGATTGAGTTAAATATCAATTTTAGGTATGTTGCTCTACCTCCTGACCCACAGTACAGTAACAGCTGTACTACGTAACATTTATCCTTGCAAGCAGAGCTCTCTTAGACTTTCCATTTTACAAATGGAGGATTTGGGCACAGAGGGATTAAGGTACATACCTTCAGCACGGGCTGAGATGTCTGGCTGTTGGTGCTGTATTCTCTGAGTATTTAAAAGTTATCTAAAGCCACACAGGACATCTTTAAGGGCAGAAAGGGACTGAACTTGAACTTCTGAAGTCCAGACTAGAATCCTTAACTTTCATCCATCTTCCCTCTTAAGACCTGACTTTAGGCTCAGAAGTTTTAACAAACAGTCATATTAAGAGTTGTAAAGCAGAGTAGCACCTAATCCTCCATCTCACAAAAGGGGCTTTCTCTACAAGACCACAGTAGACTGTATGTGAGAATTTTGTCACTGGAAAATACTCGGAGAGATAGATTTCATCTCCCCTTATTTCATTTTATAAAGACAGCCCATATTATAGATTGACCAGCAGAAACTTATTTTTAGCAAGAAAATTTTTTTTAAAAAATCTTAAAAATTAGTGTTTCCACATTTAAACACAGTCAGTCAAAATTAGATGCCATTCTGTAGTCAAGCCAAATATTTTACCTCTTTATAAAAATTTAGTACTTGAGACTACCATGGTTGTTGATAAAAAAACCAAAGAACAATAAGTAATTCCAAAGCTGAACAAATTAGCAAACAAGAACATAACTGAGGATGTTTAATAGTAACCTGACAAATGTACCACTCAACAGCATTTGCACTGCAAAAAAAAGAAAAATTCACAGTTCGAGTGGGCTTCTAATCTCTAACCAGCCTGCTATTTGTGTAGCAGACCCCTTCACTGGAGATTGGAATGATGTAATTTATAGCACTGATGCCACTAAATTTACCCATACTTTGATTTGAAGAGAACAGGTTTTACTGTTTCTAAAAAGTGATTAAAAATCCTGCAGAATATTGAGCGCCATCTACTGTTTCATTACTTCAAACACTAACTGTGCTTTGGAGCTGCGCAGTCGAATTAAAATTGTATTCAGCAACTAAAGCAGAAATTCAGACTTCGGGATTTCTTTTTAAATTGCATTGTATTGTACCTAAAATACAATGCTCTCTTTTTTCAACTATAGAATAAATTTTTCAAGCATTAGAAAACAAAGCCATTAATTGAAGATAAAAATAGTTAAAGCTGAAGGTTAGCATTAGAGTCAGTCTTTTCTTTAGCTCAAATATTTTAGTACAGAGATAATATAGGTCCTTTATTCTTTTCACATCACTAAATAAATGGAAATATTTGGTACTGGCTATACTTGGGAAAAAAATTAAAAAAAAAAAAAGAGAAAAACAGAAAACTAACCCACCAGATATTAGCTAACAATGGTTGTATTCCAATGATTATGAATATCCAGGGATTTTTTTTTTTAAAGAAACAACAGTTTAAGTAACTAGGCATATTGCAATATCACATGTAGTTCAGACAGGCTTCTATCTTCCTGAATAACTTATTTACAAGTAATTTTTCCTCAAGTTGTAGTGAATTTGCATAAAGAAAGAGATCAAATGAATGTCAAGATTGAGGACCTATACAGATCAATTGTTCATGGTCTCTTGCACCAGCAGTTTTCCTTTTTGCTTTCACGCTTGCAAATTGTACATAGAGTTGCTGTCTCTACTCATGAAGCAAGGAGGAACACAAGAGCTAAAAAAAACCCCAAACCCAGACAAAACAAAAGAAGTTCCTCTAGGCTTACTGGATATCAAGCTGTCATTTGCCTGCCTATTCTAGCAAATCAATATCACTTTGATGATGTACACGGCCAGAAAACAATCTGCTGTAGGCCTCATTCACAGTTTTGCACTCTTTAGCTTACTAGTGAATTCTGAGGAAATTAAGCTTTTTTGTTGGTTTTTTTTTTCTTTTTTTGTGTTTTTGTGGGTTTTTTTTTAATGAAAGTGATACAGTATTCCAGAAATATCACATTCTTTCACTGCTTTTCATCTCCCAGTTCAGGTCTGGTTTCAGCTCTTGTACTAAAGTTGAGACAGTTACTCACAGCTAATAGTCTTACCTCTGAAACTGATAAAGAGAGCTGGGTGCTTCTAAAAGACACTTTGTCTCATACTAAGAAAGGTGCTAAAAATACACCAACTTTTGTGCATATATGTTTTTAATTGAGTAAATTCACAAACACTATGGTCAAATACCTTTTAGTATATTTGAGAACATAGGTGGGGCAATTCTCCTTTGAACAGGCTGACAACAAGAAGGTGTGTTGTCTTCAGCTCCAGTGCTCTATCACTTAGAGCCAAAAGGGTGAGGAGTAACAATAGATATGACAAAACATCAAGATCCCATGTCCAGCTGTAAAGTATGGATCTTGGAAATGGTGAAATGCATTATCAGAGCAGTTCTCTCAGGCTCCCATGGAGAGCTCCTCTGAACGGTGTCAGCCTCTCACTGTTCAGGCTTCAGCTATTCTGAGACATCTTTGTGTTTAAATGACACCATACTGCAAACTGTGGACAGAATCCGAAAAATACACTGATGCCATGAGAGCTCAAAAGGAGACTGAAAAATGTTAAAATCAGGAAAACTGGTGTCTGATCCCTCAGTTCTTTCCACAAATCTTCACACAGGAAGATTTCCGTAGTAGCTTTGCAGGGGAGAGTCTGCATACACCAGTACTGTGCCAGAGGCCAGTGTGGGTATGGTGAGCACTGTGAAG
Source organism: Gymnorhina tibicen (assembly GCA_013399875.1). NCBI lineage: Eukaryota > Metazoa > Chordata > Aves > Passeriformes > Artamidae > Gymnorhina > Gymnorhina tibicen. Next base: position 82,996 of record VXAZ01005144.1, read on the forward strand.
GTCACACAGATAATACAGAAGTGGCAGTGTGGCAAGGCTGAGAGCCTTAAAGTCACACAAACAGGCTCACCCTAGCCTATGCAGGTTTAACAGCACTACTTAACACCTGGCATTATGGTGCTGGCTTGTATCCCTCTGGTCCATTCACTGCACACGACAGCCACTCCCCTTTGCAGTCTCATAGCACCCCACTCTGTCCCCCACGTTTGAGAAACCTTAGATGGGAACTGCAGAGATTAACCAGATTGTCATGTTCTGAGCAGGGAAATAGCAGAGTTTGTGTTACCCCGTAATCTCTAACACTTCATTTAAAGGCATAACACAATTGCCAGTGTTCAATCTGAGCTTTCAACTCTGACTCTAAATTTGGACTTCAAGCTGGATAACTTTTCAATGATTACTTTGCATGAATACAAGTTTTATGTATGAAATAGAAAGCACAGTGCAGTATTACCATCTCCAAGCCTTAAGTGTTCATGAGTCAGACCTCCCATGAGCAATGACTAATCTAGAAACCAGTGACTTTTTTCTTTTACATATATAAGTAATTTTGTGTTTTCATCTACCTTTTGAATTATCAGGAGATCAGTCGGGACACAACATGTTTCTACCTTTGGCTTTTACACTGGGCAGAAAATTCCCAGAGGGGTTCTGCACTGGCTAAGATCCCAAACAGCTGGGACCTGAGAGGCTCCAAAGACTCAGTAAGGGTAATTTGAACATCTGTGCTGACCTCCCAGTCTTTCAGTTTTGCCTAGCCAGATGGCTTGGATGTGGACAGGCAAGAGGGGTCCTTAACAGCTTGGAGCTATTTTAACTCCATGGCATCAGGAGACACAGTGGTGCATACTGGCCAGTAATTGTTCAGGCTATGAAAGGCAAGACTAACTGAGGTGCAGGGGGAAGGCCACTACAGCTCCTGAACTCTACATGGACAGAGCCTTGGAAGTTGCCAAGTGAAGAATGAGCCACAGTGGGACCTGAAGAACCATTTCAAATTCCAAAATCTCAGTGGAGGTAATCCAAAAACCAGCCTACTGATTTACTGCAGAAGCCTATCCTATAAGAAGCAACAAGCTCATTACTACCACCGGTTGAAATTGCGACAAAGTTTAAGATTATAGATTTCCCTAGTACACCGCAAAAAGCAGAACTTCTTTTTTTGTGAGAGAAATTGAAGACAGCAGAGAATCCTGCTATGACTTAGACGTCTTGATAAAAGAAACAAATTACCTGATCTTATTCACAGCATCAGGTATTTATCAGATAGGAGTGATCATTTCAAAACCAAGACCCTGTGAAAAAGAAGATATCTACCTTCATCCATATATCTGGATGAAGAATAAAAGTTGTTCCAATACTACTGGGCAACCCTCACTCTTCAGGTTTATGTTAAATAGCTATTACTTACAATGGACATTACTGCCACTAAAAATGCCAACACAGTCAAATAGATAGATAATGATAAATACATAATTTTCATTTGTGGACAAGCTTAGTTTAGAATGAGAATGCTTTTTCCTATTTAAAATTCTGAAAACACAATGTAAGAAGAAACTAAAGCAGTACTTTATACTGATATAGACCCCAACTACTTCGCTAGGAACCAAATCTCCTTTTAGATGAAGATTCAATCCTAGATATAGTCCAAACAATAGAGAGAATGTTCTACTCGTATTCATAAACTCTATTCATATACTCAAATACAGACACCTCAAAAAACATGTAAAAAAACCCCCCACTTTATCCTGAAAACCTTGCCTGAAAGACACAAGGAAGGGGATAAAAGAGGAAGTGCTCTATAAATCCTCCATAGATGTTTTGATGTTTCATTGTTTCACTAACTGCAGAGTTAAAGCCTTATTATGATAAAGTATAGTCAGAGAGAGTGTTCACACTAATGGTAGTACAAGTTTTAGGGGACAATCAGGGTTTAGATTTTTTAAGGAAGCAGTTTATCCAAAATGCCAAATCTATTTTGCAGCAATGCTTGGCTTTGTCATCAGTCAAATTTAATAATGTAAGAAATTTAAACTAAAACATCAGTCTTAATGATACTCAGAATGTGAACATTCTGCTCTGAAGTTTCTTAGATTTATGATCTTAGTCAAAGATGAAGCCAAATGTACTGTAATATATTTTACTCTGAATTGTATTCTCAATTCTAAGTAAATTTTTCAGTCTAAGCGTCTTCCCCTTCCTTTCTCCCATATTCTGCCTGAAAGCTTATGGAAATAAAACATTTGAAAGATCAGGGGTCATCTTCTTCCATGTCTTCTATGTGAAGTGCACAGACCCACACAATTTCAATAGTAGGGCTGTTATTTAAATAAACCTTTCTTCAGAAGTTAAAGATAAATGGATATGAAAGTAAATAATGTTTACTGACACAAACCTGAACAATGGACTAAGGAAATAACCTTGAAAGCATAAACAGCCATAGAAAAAATTTGTTATGGTGAGCATTTTTTCCCTGGTGACAAGCTTTTATTCCAGTTAGGTTCCTCATATAGTTTCTGCAAGTCATACATTATGACTTCCTCCCCTAGATCGTGTTCTGTTTCATGCTCTCTTTGATTTCCATCCTTTCAACTGTGACAAAAGATCTTTGACATTACTGTATGGTTTTGCAGCTAACATATTAATCCATGGTGCCTTTATTTGCATAAGTTTAATCAAATCCAAGAATGACCATGAAGCAGCAGGAGACTTAAGACATTTCTTTAAAAGTAATTGGCACACAGAGAATCTCCCTAGTATGAAACCAACTTCCTGGCTAGGAAAAAAACAACTGATTTGGGGTTTTTTCCTGTCAGAATTCTTTTTCCCATAAAAGGCAATGTTTCTTCCATATGGATTTCAATTCCAGTACATTCCTGGTGGAGCTATCCAACTTCTACATGGCAGGAACTGACAAAGTATTAAGGAAGCATTTGTAAAATGCTATAGCTAGAGCGCAAAATGTTTCCACCACCAGAATGAATTGTCTTAATTGCTATTCAGTTTTAGTTGTTGAAGCTGCGGCTTTTGACAAGACAATAAATATTCTTAGGAGTATTGTTCCACGTGCTGACAAACAGAAATACCCAAAGTATTGAAGTATGTTCCAGTATTTGAGCTGCATGTGGAAACAACATCCGTTAATATTCTAAATAGTAGGGTTTGCTGTTGTTTAAACACGTCCCTTACAAATCAGTTGGTTAAAGACATAATGACTACTACAAAATGCCTAAAAATGTTGTGTATTTTATACACATGCACATACAAAAGCACACACAAAATAATGTAATATAGCCAAGATATCATTAGCCATGAATAATTCTTGTGCACTTTCACAAAAGTTAGGCCTAGTCATTAAACACTAAATAACTTACACAAACTCTGCAAAGCAATCCATGGTATGCCTGTCAAAGTGGCATTTTCCTCCCCAGCACCCATCCCACCTCACCAGCAGGAAGCTGGGCAACCTAGAGGCTGTGACCTGGCCCTTGGACAAGCCCATGACAATGGCACCTGGATTCAGCAGGACTCATGGGCAGGCAGGGCTGGGGCCACTGTAGACCAATGCTCTTGCAGTGGCACTGGGGGAGGGACTGTCAGATTCAGGGGACTGAAATGGAATCATGGGCCATGGGCAGACTGTGGAAAGTCCTGGCCAGGGATTTTGCAAAGAATTGCTAAAACCAGGCACACACTCAAACATATCTACAAAAATATGCCAGTTTTTGAAATGTGGGACAACAGGTGAAACCATGAACCATGTCAGTATTTTGAAACATGCTAAACTAAAGCTTTCTAAATAACACCTTTCTTTCCCTCTCAGCCACAGTACACCTCTGGAGAGCCGTACCTCCCCTCAGCAGGGTCACATGAGAGTGTAGCAGTAGCAAGCCATGCATGACTGAGTGATTAAATTCCAGGTGCTGTTGTTGAGCAGACTGACACAAAAAATGATTTTTCAGAGGTTACAATTGTTCAAAAGTTATAAATGTATTTGCATTTATAATGAAACAGTACACTGCAAGGAGAAAACGCATACTCCTTGACTGGAACTCGACTGAATTATACCAGTTGCTTCTCAGTTCAAACCTGTGTGTCTGGCAGTAAATACTGAGGGGTGCAAAACCTGGTGTCTTAGTTTACTTGCAATTCATGATTTATGTTTTGTTTAAAAATGGCACAATAGGAGAGCAAGGAAGAAGTTATTCTGATCACGTCATCACAAGTCAGGCAGATCCTCGAGAGGGGTCTAGCCCCACAAACTACTAGACACACTAAAGGTGAGAGAAACTTCTCTGCTGGCAGACAGAAAAAGGCTGAGGGCAAAACTTGTAATTTCTCTGAGCGAATCAGGGAACTTGCTTGTAAAGGGAGCAAACCCAGAGTTAAAAGAAGACAGAAAGAAGGAAATTTTCCCAAGATCAGAGACAGGGCTGTATATAGTTTGCTGCAACCATGGAAGTCAGAGAAAGTTCCTCACCTATGAATTCAGACATGAAGGAAAAAAAATGTCTACCAGGAGTGAGCAGAGCAGAGAAGGGATCTGTTTTCAAAACCTTTGTTTTAAACTTTTCCACTCAACAAATGCAGTCTGTCTTTCATATAAGATATTTCACCCTTGAAGTTCAGATACCTGTATTTGACATCTTTTAACATACTTTAAATTAAAGCTGGAACAGACTTGTGGCTACTGCTGAAATCCTACATCAGGATACTGGACAACTGAATATTTAGCAAGCAAGACAAATACCAGCTGTCTTCTAACAGATGAGCTTTGCTAAGTATATATACAGCTAGGGAATTCTGAGCAGTGGCGTGCTAGTAACAGAATCTCACCAGTCCATGGTCTAAGAGTATTGGTCTCTTCAGGGGCCATGAAGAATCAGTTCTTTTAAGTCCAAAGTGTTAAGAAGTTCAAAGTAATCCTTGAACTTTTGTTCTTGTCATCTTCTGTAGTTTTGGCTGTTCTTTATACAAATCTGTCATCACATCCACTGGGCACTTCTCATGCTCTAGCTGCAGCTTCCATACACTAAGGTCTTTATGGACTTGCACCTCTGAACTAGGATGTGTGCCTTAATTTCTGAATTTCATCCTAGGATATATAAAAAATGCATTTACTGAAGATTTTTAAAAGTAACAATAACCCTTACAGAACAAAATGGGTAAATCAAATCTTATATATGCAATGTTTTAAAATAATTTTTCATGTGCTGCTTAAGTCTTTTATGATTTTGCTAGCAGGTGCAACTGATGACTTCAGATTCCAGTTTTTACTGCATAAAAGTCATTGTTCTGTTTCAAAACTTGTTCTAGGGAGGTAAAATTACGCCCCTTCATAGATAATAGTTAATCCACTGAATATTTCTTAGAATCTAGTGGACTATAACCTAAATAGCAATTACAAGATTTAAGATATGATCAAAGGTGGGGATGAAATTCAAAATAAGTAATAAGATTCCCTGAGATTCCATTATTCCTTCAGATCCCTAACACTTTCACAAGCTACAAATTATATAGCTACTACATTTTTATGTGAATAAAACAATTTCTGTTCAGAACTAATTTAACATATAATACTGATTCATCAAAAATAGAGATCCTCTGAAAGCTTAAATATTGTCTGGTCTATGAATCTGTATCAATTAAAATATTTAAATAATTTATTTCTTTGTTGTGCAACAAGATTAAGTAAGAGTTTGCCATTTCAAGGACTTTATTAATACTGCTTACTGCTTATCTATCATTTCTGTTCACATAGCACCTGTAGGACAAGATTGCACTCAAAACAATTAAAACAGACTGAAATACAGTTCCAAATCTCTCTATGAATATGGAACTGTTAAGTTCTTCTCCAGCAAGTGTCTGACAAAGTAGAACAAAATATAAACCAAACCAGCTTACTGAAGCATTTTTCTGCAAAGGGGCTTCAGCCAGGTTTCATTTACTTTTCCAGCCATGCTTCTTCTCATCTGAAAGCTGAAAATGTGCCTAATTCTGCAGCTGCAGTCACAATGGTAAATACTTTTTTACAGGACTCATTCTGCTCATCTGTAAGTGATGCATAGCACATATGTAATTTAATTCTCTTTTGTTGATGGTTAAATGTAGAGATTGAACTCAAGAAAGGTAGTCACAGAGGCCCAAGATTAATTTGCTTAATAAAAAGTGCATGTCTTTTGATTTGCATCTTTGCTGTTTCCCATCAAACTATCAGCTATCCCTGTCCACACTCAGACATTGGTGTCTGCTAGCCAGACTACAGCAGGCTGATATCCTTGAATAATCTAGTCATAATCTTCAAGACTACCTATATGGCAGACACCATAGAATAAATGACAAGAGGCATCTAACCCTCCTAACCTTTTATCTATAGACCCATCCGCTGTTGGATTGCCTGAAAAGTGGGAATTGCAATGGTCCCCGTGTGACATCATGACTTCTCTGACTCCTGGCTTCCATATAGCAGTTACAGGAACCAGAGAAAACTAGAAGTGTACCTTCATTACACAGTTTGAGATGAAAGGGGTATTACATTGTCCTTTCATCTAACACCAAGACTATTTAACAGATGTATTATATTGCATTGGCCAAAGACATAGATTTTCATAGGTTTTATCTGCCAAACCACAGACTTTAATCCATATGGCTTATTCTAGCCACAGAGAAGAGAAACACTATGTGGAGCCAGCATGGATACAGCCAAAGTATGGATAAGAAAAATTTGCCAGACATGCAGCAACCGCAGCATCACAAAAATCAGAAAATACACACTCCAGATCAGAAGGTGTAAATGGAGAGTGGTAGACCTTTTAAGTCTTTTGCTAAGTCTGCACAAGCAACAAGTCAAATTTTGCCACAGTATTTTAACAAAGAGTTTTTTATGCCTTAGGCATATCAGTTACGTGCCACCCTCTCTCTGTAGCTGGGTAAGCAGAGATCTGTAGAAAACGGAATGTTGATTATACAAAGCTCCTAGAATAATGCAAAACTTCTTCAATAAAGACCTTATTACATCTTTAGCTAAAACATGGCTCGTGCTCTTTCCAGCATTCCTATCCTCTGCCCATGAATTATTTCAGAGATTTAAACTCTTGGATTTTACCATGTACCTTATGAAATTCATTGAACTTTCAAAACAAATATTTCATTTCAAATGAGAAAATTCAAGTGCTTTGAAAGCACTTATCTTCTCCAGCCTCTCATTTGGACAAGATGCTCAGTGTGAGGAGTAAAGGAGAACTTAAGAAGATTAAACTGCAGAAGATCACCTGATCCTTTAAGGTTTTTCCTTAAAAAAGAACACCTCAACTTCTGCTTCAATTTCTCATTCAAACTGCAAAAAAGAAACTTGATTACAATTAATTTTTCCATCCTTTCCCAAACGTTTGAGTCAATTTATCCTATCTGTCCTTCAGAAGTCTTCATAGGAAAAAAAAGGGAAAAAAAATCCTGCTGTATGGTTTTTGTGTCTAACACCTATACAATAGGATTCAGTGTCTTCAACTTAGAGTATTAATTTTCCTTACTGATAAAATATGAAGATAGGATGCAGCCTACTATTTAGAATTATCAGTTCTCTGAGCAGGAGGAGTAGCCACTATAGGATTCCTTAGCCTTCTGGATGCATGGCTTTGAGCCCACTTTCAAAAACCCAAGGTGTCAACATAAGCCAAACTTTCAGGATTTTGAAGTTCATCCAGCATGCTTATGGCCTCATTAAACACTGTCCTCAAGTCCAAAAAGGCATTCTTCCTTAAAACAGCAACAAAACAAAACCAAAATAAACAAAAATAATAATAATTTTAAAACCCTCACAAAACAAAAGAACCCCACACAACAAATACCACCCAACAAAACAAAAAACAACTCCTGTCTAATCTTAAGTATCATAGCAGTTCCTCCCAATGAATCTTTTTCAAGAGAAAATGGTATTTGCCCTGCTTCTGTAGTCTGCTTTATCCTAGTAGATTACAACAGATTTGCAGAGAGTCTTCTTCAATGAAAGCTCAGCAAATTCAGTAGTCCAAATGGGATATACTTTCCAATTAAGGATTAGCATACTTAACATGAGGTTGTCAATTTCAATTGGCACGACTCAAACTGAAATGGCAACCCACTTGCCATCTGCTTTATACAGATCTAGTCTGGAAAGCAGCAATGAAACAGCTGAAAGGCTGCTACCATAGAAACTGTACCACAGACAGTAAATGTTACCTAGAGATCTCTTAAATTCTTACAAAGTATTGTACCAGTGGCTTGGTGCTTTGGGTTTGCTCCTTTGGACAGAAACAAGTTTAGAGAAGACTTAATCTGAAATGCAGTACACGGAGGCAGCTAAGCTTTAGAAAAAAGAGGCCTGAAATGAAAACATTCTGACTAATGAGTCCAGAGGCAAAAAATATTGTTAATCTTTTTTTCAAAAATTAAACAGACCAAAAGAATATGTTGGACTATTTTAAAGGGGGAATTCAATCCTTAATAAGTCCTATTTTATATTACTTCCATTTAAATAGAGTACAAGTAGAATTCATAAGAAAGAACTGCCAACACTTCTGTTAGGAAAGGATGTTTGTACCTGTTGTGATATATTGCATAGTTCATAATCATAGAATCATTAAGGGTGGAAAAGACCCCTAAGATCATGGGGTCCAACTGTTAATCCAGCACTGCCCTGTTTACCAGTAAATGATAGCCCCAAGTGCCACATCCACACGCCAAGTACACTAACCTTGGCCAAAACCTGTCATTAATTCATTTTGCTCAAGATGACTGACTAGAGCCCCACTGTTGAATCATCCACATCACAGTGTCCAGCACCAAGAATGACCAGTGCTTTGAAAGGATGTTAAGAATTAAGGGATATGAAAGAAATTAAGATTGGGAGGTAAGGTTTCGTATACTTTAGATACAGGGGAATGAGGAAAAAAGCAAAGCAGTTGCATGACTTTTAGAAAAGCAGACAGACTTTAACCAAGAGCTCTTCTGTGGAGAGCACAGAACGTGCACAGCTAGTCCTAAGGGCCTAGGGTGCTCTCCAGCACTGTATTAGCTAAAGCCTGCAATGAACTAGCATTCACAAACATTCTCAGAAAATGCAAGATAACGTGCTCCAGCGGCATTGTTTGTGTCTAGTCAGCAGGCTCAAACTGTATGAAGCCAGACGAGTTTTTAAACTCCAGATTCATAAACTTGACAGTGATATTTTGAATTCAGTATTGCAAAATAAAAGTCATACCCAGAGGAAAACTCAGTTTATCTTGAGGAGCTCTTCAGTCATCCCAGGTCCGATGGGGTTTTTTAAAATCCCTTTCTTTTAAGATTCCAGTTTTCATGCAAGATATTTTTATTAGTATTTTTGATACAAAGCCTGACCTTACAGGCAGGTGAGGAAATAATCCTTTTCAAGTTGTTGTTCGCCCTTCGGCCACAAGATAGCGGTGTTTTCCAATTCTTCCTGAAACACTCAAGCGAGGCCAAAGCAATTGCCATTCAAGAACTGCCGTGTTCTTCAGAGAGAATGGGTGTGGGAAGTGATGTTACTCATACAATCTCTGCCGCCTTCTAATCCCCTAAATATGTTTTGGTATCTGTCATAGCAGTTTCTCACAGTTCATTGTAGCAGGTAAGTAGTTAAAAAGGAAAGCCTTTCTTTAAATACTTTAAAAGTAATGTCAGAGAAACATGCTCACCATGAAATATTTTTGTCCTCTCCCATGTTCTTACTGCTCTTTTTTAGTCTTATGTTCATGATTTCTCTGAAAAGTTCAGTCACAAACTCTGCTTTAACAAAAACCATAGAAATAAAAGTATGAGAAAGATTTTACTGTAACCAAGAGATCAAGGTTATCAGTAAATTGCCCTGTGGATTTCCAATACAGGCAGACTCAGGAATGTAGAAAGGTGATATCTCTCTCTCTCTTTCCCTGTCTCTTCTGTCTTTGCCTTTTGTTTTTTGGTTTTTTGTTGGGTTTCGTTTGTTTTGGTTTGTCTTGTTTTTCATTTTTTGGAGTTTTTTGTTGACTGGTTTGGTTTTGTGTCACAAGGTTTTTTATGTATTTATGTTCATGAAAAGAGAAGTTAAAGATTTCCTTAGGGCAAGGGGTAAAAAAGTGCTTAATAGGAGATGCTTTTCAAAAGCATAGAAGCATCCTGTACATACTGTATGTGCCCACTGGGCATTTATTCTGCTCAGTTCTTAGGGAACTAAATATGCAACTCCTTCCCACTCTACAGTTGTGCATTGGAAAGGCTGGTTGCCACAATAGCAGGGGTAGTCATACGGCCTAACTTGAGGCACAAATTCTCAAGAATCAAATTGATATTTAATAAAGACAGGCAGCTCCAATGAGAAAAATCAGTACATCTGCTTTAGATTTATATTCTAGATCACCTTTAAGAGAACTCTTACTCTTCTTTCCTTTACTATGAAAAAAAAAAAAAACAGAGAGAGTACCATTATCTCACAAAGCACATAAGCATAAGCAGCATAAACTCTTTCCTCCTCTCAGATCAAGACTGAAGAGCTTCAGTAACTGTGTATGAATTTCTGGAGATCTTCTCATATGTCTAGAGACCTGATTTTCAGATGCAAGCAGTACTTACAGCTGCCACACGAAATGTCCATACAAAGATATTTGTTCCCTCTGGAACCAGAAGCTGAAAAGCCTCTTCAATGGACTTCCTCAATATTTCCTTTAGGAACTGTTCCCTTTGCATAAGTTATTAAACATTTTGCATGCCAGGGACTGGGACCCACAGGCTAAAGAGTTATTCACATCTCACACTGTCTGTTTTAATGAACATGAAAATATCATGTGCAAAACGATGAAGTACAACACAGGAGAGACTTGAGGAACCACACTGTTGATATACTGTAGCCCAGCAACTACAACTCTTACATAAGAAAGCACATTCAAATTCACTTCCAGTTTACACTTACTTTCTCAAATTAGTGGAGATGCTAAATGGGAGTAACCAATATAATCTGAGTTAAATGGAGTTTAATTTTTGGGGTTTTTTTTTATCAGTTTATTTAACAAAATACTACATTTTGCTAAATATAACATTTGATACAAGAAGAAATTCCAGTCTCTTTAATTAGATGTGTAGAAGCATATACCACAGAGTGCAAGTGTGGTTTTTTGAGTCATGACCACTCAAATAAATAGAAATGGTCTGATTTGAATCAAATAGTTTTGCAGGAAATCTTCACACCATATTTAATTACCTGTATAAAATAATTTCATTATATATTCCTTATCTATAGAAATATTAGTGTAATATATAAAGAAATTAAGACATATTGAAGCAAATTATATTATGGTTGAACCGGAATTTAAAATAAATTACTATTTAAATTAAAATATAACTGCCTATTAAATAAAACCTTACTAAATATTAAAAAAAAGCACACAGTGAAAGGATGTTTTCTACTCATTCCAAACTGAAGTCATGCTGAAAGAAGAAAAGAGAGCTCAGATTTTTATTTCTAGTGTTTATACATTGCTAAGGAAACCACATACAACAAGCTACATGAACAGCATTTCCAAGATCAAGTTTATGATTATACAAATACATATAAATGTATTTACAGAGGATTCTAAAATGCTTCTTTTTGCATTAATCTAATCCAGTGGATTGCTTCAATTTACAACAAAGAAATCCATTCATTCTGTAATCACATTAAAAAAATAACATTTCACAGGCCTTTTCTTTCACATTTCTAGTTTAAAAATCTTTTATTACCTATCTCAAGTCTTAAAGTGTTCATTGACCCTAGTGGAGAGGAAAAAGGCGGCACACGGAGAGTTAATCCGTTTTCCATCTGAGACACAAGTGACTGCATAATTAGTTACACCCATGCTTTCGCTTGTGCATGTGCTTGGAAACAACTGGCTCTCACATTTCACCAATAAAAGGCTTCCACATTAATTTATAATGTGAACAAGTATATGTGAGAATGAAAGAGTGTGTGAGAGTATGATCAGTCATTTCTCCATGCTAGATTTGTTACACGTGCAATAGTGAATAGATATTTGCTATTTGTTATCCTTTCTTTTAATGTTTATGCTTTACAATAAAATACATTTTAGGATATTTGATTCCCTTTGTTTTATGTTGCAGCTTACAATCTTTTAAGTTCAGGTTCGCAACAGAAAAAAAATGCCATTCAGAAATCTACTCAGGCTGTCATTTTTTGCCAAACATTTTCTTTTGTGATTCTAAGTTGTTCATAACAGCAAGCTAAAGGCAGAACCAAGCTAAGTTAACTACTGAAAACAACAGTTTAATAATATTTTGAAGATGCAGTTTCCTAATTTAGTAGCACAATGGCTTTTAAGCAGTTGCTGTCTTGAAACGGTTTCTTTGAAATAAGTGCAAAATGTCATACCTGGGAAAGTCACAAGCACATAAGGACCAAGATATTCCAGGGAAGAAGCAAACAATAAATATTCTTTAGGTTCCTGCCATAGAATAGTTGTTGATTGTTTATAGTTATTTCTTACTCTGTAAATGTCAGCTCTTTGGAAAGAACTGCAACTACCACAATAGAGCTGCTCCTGTCATGGAGTACCATTATCAATTCTTAATAAACAACAACTGCTAAGCAAACTAAGCATGAACTCCCTCTCCACAGTTATATCAATCAAACTGACAGCACATAGGTATGAGAAATTCTGCCTCTCTCTCTGCAAGGAAAGAAAACAGGCACTAATTTCCAAGGATCCCCATACCTGATTTTTATCAGCAGCAATGGAATATTTAAATGGATATTCTTTGTTCCTCAAAAGTTACAAATTGTCACTGATCCCTGTAACCGACTTTCACCAGCTGATGACAATGCTTTACAAAGAAAGATGATATAGTGTATTTTTAGTTACTACCATGCCACTTTTGCTTTTCTTTTCTTCTTAAAAGCCAATTGCAGTGTGTGGGAAATTTTTTGTTCTGCTTGTTCATTTTCTTTCTAATATCCTTTCATGTATTTCCATAAAACACTTGAAATCACATTCACTTTTTCTCTTTTACTTATTTATATTTTAAATTTATTAATTAAAAGTAAAAAATAATGTATTATTACTTGATAATCTGCTCTGGGTTCAGATATTAATCATTTTGCCCTGAACCAATTTACTTTCTCTTTTGGCGTTGCATGTTCTGATACTACTGTTCCATTAAAAGACTTGCCTCCAACAAAATATAGAAACTCTTCTCCTTTCCATTTCTCAGTGGGTGACCTTGGTATGATCTGATGTCATCGGTGGGTGTTAGACATTACAGTCCTAACCATCCAACTCTTCCACCTTCTCAAGGCTTGAGGCTCTTCACTAAACATCAGAGGATCCCCCCTGGGCTCAGGCCCCTTACAGATAGGCATGGTATTTCTGTAATGGAGAAGCTATGGTTGCACTTCTATCTTAAGGAGTTCCCACCATAGCACATCTATGTTGTGCCAGTACAGCTGTTTGTAGAGAGAGCTATTCACTGAGTCAAAAAGAATGAATGAATCCATGCATCTATCTATTGATCTATATTTATACAGAGAGAGAGAGATACCCGTGCATATACACACTCTGATATGATGTAGAGAGGCAGATCCTCCTTAAAAGAGCATTTTTTCCAAGGCAAACATCACTACATCTTAAATCATTTAGGATGTGGATCATTACAACATTCAGAAAACCAGACCTGTGGACTCTTTGAGGCACAGCATGGCACACACCTATTCCAAATTTAGACTGAAGTTTAGAGTCTCAGAACAATATGTTTGGAAATATGATTCTATATATCAACTCATCTGATAAATACTTCTTGGATAAATTAGACCTACACCCATCCTTATTGAGCCAATATATATTCAAAAATAATTCTACTGGGAAAGGGCTAATCTTGCAAACTTCTACAGGCTTTTGCATCTGAGAATCCCATTGGAATCAATGGGAGTATTCAGAGTAAAATTAAATGCATGCAAAAAAGTGCTTTACTAGAGAAAAATGGCATTCCAAAGTAGATTTAAACCATTTTGCTTAATTCATGAACCAAGTGCTGTGGTTAAACTGTTTCTGTGATTTTTCTAATAACTGTGTGAACAGACAAGGCCTCTATTTTGTAACTTTTGGTGTGCAGCACTTGGCCTCCACACAATGGGGAAGATTTCTTCAAGCATGTAGTCCAGCTGCCCACTACACTTTTCATGAGCTAGTCGTAATACTCGGTTGTATTCCATTACACAGCTCTGGCTCAGCCAAACTCATTTCTGTAAATATTAAACACCTAAAGAGATCCAGAGAAACTATATGCATTTCAGCAGACAAATCACTGTGCCTCATGGAAGCCTCTTCCTACAGGAAAAGCTGTGATTACCAAGCAAAACTATTATGATTAATGCCACTTAGATATTTCTTCATTTTCTTTTTAAGACAACATTGAAGAGAAAAAAATAATTGCCTTTCAGATATGTTTATTTACTCAAGGAATATTTTACAGGTCTTTCCACTATTGGCACGTGCAGAAAAATTTTGTCAGCCTGTGTATTGACAATTGAGGTCTCACACCAATAGCACTGAGTCATAAATTTGAAATAAAGTTCTTTTTCATTTTTATCCTTTGAAAAGTACATTTTCAGAAAGCTTTCTTTTAAGTGAAGTGACAGAAGTAAAAAAACATTCCAGTGGCAATTTCATTCCACTTTTAAGGGAAAACTGTTTTAGGAAGTAGGATGTTGTCTGCAGGATGCAGCATGCCAAGGTCTGTCGTCTCAGAGCCTGCTCCTGCCCTGGTTTGAGGAGGCTCCAGGAAAACTCTTTGCCACTGGTAGGGCCTACACTGGTAGGAGAGCCTGCCCCGGCTGCTCCTGCATGGACGTGAGGAGCACCTTGGAGAAGTGGCTGGTCAGACTGCACATGTAATAATCTGCACTTTCATAAATCAGCTGTAAATTAAATGCCTCAGCGACAAGTGATGGTGCTGAGAGGAAGAATTTCCTCTGCCACAGGAATAATATTCAGAGGAAATACTAGATTTCAGGGGTTTGCTTCTTCCTGCAAGGTAGCTTAGCCAGGTTCCACCAGTTTTAATCAAAATATCCTTAGCAGCAGCAGCAGCAGCATCATTATTTCCAGTTGAAGGCAGATGGTTAGTGTGCACACGGATGGCTGCTGAGGCTGAAGTCTAGCACTGGAAGCCTGAAGTCCCTGCTCAGACACACACATAAAAAACACATAAAGAGGTCCAGAGATTTTAGGTAAGCAGTGTTGACAAAAGGACAAAAGGAAATCAGTTTAACACTCTTTGCATATCTTTCCAAATAATTGTTTAATTTGCACTACATATTATACTTGAAAAGGACAAAATACCCTTTATGAAAAGTTGGCCTCAGCTTTGCAGAGCTTTTGTCTTCTGCTGTTCCCCACTCTTATCTTCCCATTATTCCAATGATATTAAAGTGGTGAAGTTGTATTTAATGTGCAATAGTAATAATGTATATATTTTTCTTCTCCATTTGTGTTATGAAAGTTTAAAAAATAATCAAATAGAAGTTCTTCATTTTTGTTGCCATTCTCTATTTCTCTTGCAGTTTATACTGGAAAAGGATAGAATACAAAAATCTAAATAAAAGTGCTCAAGATAACAAAAATCTTTGCTTCATTAATATTCTGCATTTCTCCTTCCACAGCTGCAACCAGAATTTTTAATCCCAGAGAGCTATTTCAGTACAAAGTGCAGTAATTAGCTCATAAATTATCAGAAACAGATCCATGCCCTGTGTTTTAGCCTTTAAAATAACAGGGAAGAAGTGAGGTTTTTAAATACCATTTTTGCAAGCCTGCTGAGAAAAGATTTTTTGCTTATTTTTAAGGGCAAAATTCCCTTTCTCTGTGGCTTGTCTGTTTATGCTATTTTAAAAAGTTCAGGGGAATGATAATGTGTGAAATAAACCTTACTAGGAAAGCTATTCCACTAAAATGCATATTTAAATTTGACCTGTTTACTATCTTTTACTCCCTTTCAATTGAAACCAGACAGTCAACCCAGCTCTGCTGTAGTTTGAATTAAAAACAATTTAAAATAACCTCTCCATATATTGAAAAGTAATTCACATGAGACATGCACATAAAGTATGTTAAAAGAAAAACAAAGCTGTGGCATTGAGCAAAAAACTAGAAACTGTGGAATTAGATTCATTTGAAAGAAATCATTTCATCTCCCTTTTCAATAGGCATTAATACAGAGTTTAAGTACTTGATAATATATTATTCCTCCCTAGTCCTTCCTCTGCTCGCCACGCTGTGGGGACCAGAAGACCGTGTCGCCCTGTCTCTTCTCCCCAGACTGGTCCAGCCCCTGGTCCCCACTGGCAGCTAATTGATTGCTTGCTCTCATTTCAGTCTCCTTCCAGTGTCATTAAGGTCCTTGCTCTCATCACCTTTCCCATCAGATCTTTTGTCTCAAACAAATAAAAATCAAGGAGCTACCCTGAACTGCTTGATAGCAGAGTGAGACAGAAAGTTCCCAATACCAATGTCTGGGCTCAGCTGACCATTCCAGATCATTGCTTGAGCCAATTTTGCAGTTTGACTGGATTTGGCACGGATCTACTTTTTCCATTCATATTTCATTTCCTTTGAGATCTGTTCATTTCAATTTATTCAAGAAACTGAGTTAAAATGCAAGAGTTTGAAATGTAATAGGAAGATATAAATGTATGAACTACACTATTTGCACAGTTGTTATTATAGTTGCTTTCAGTATGAATTAAAGGTATTTTTATCTTCAGACTGCAAAAGGAAAAACAATTCCTATCATTTAAGTAGTCACACAGAGTATTTAGATTTCTTTCCACACCTCAAGTCTGACTTTGATGTCTAAAATCAGAGAATTACATTTATTCCTACATCCATTTCAGCAACAGCACTTTGGGCACTGAAATATTTTGAAAATTATTTTTCTGGGACTGTTTAGCAAATCATTCCTCTTGTACTTTGTCAGAGATTCTCAGTTAAATAAATTATTAAAAAATAGTCGACACAGTAATAGAACAGTGAACTAAGTTCCCAAAAGAACCAAGGATTATGTAAAATATTAAATAAATATAGCATTATAAACTTAGATATTGAAGCCTATTTTGGCTCTTACTGATCTGTGATTTCCCTTTACATCTTTTAGAAATATTGAAACAGTTTGAATTTTTTTTTTCAAGGTCAAGCTCAGATTGTTAACCCTCCTTAAAAGCATGCTGTAATATGTTCTTAGTTATTTCACAAAGCTATCATCTTCTGAGATTCATACTTCAATTCACATATTGCCACACGGCCTTATTTCTTTGTGATGACATTACAATTATTCATGTTTTTAAAATGACAGATTTCTCACAAAATCTTCTGATATTTACCTCCTAAATGGCATTTCTGAAATTCAACCTATTTAGCAGAAATTACTCTGAAAAATGTATAGACCTAAATAAAGCTTAGTCTACTGTTATTTCCTAGGAAGTACATTCTTAATTGGGCACATAGCATCACTCTGATAGGAAAACTTTAAAAGCCATGTAGTACAGCACCAGAGAAAGGTAGAGAAGGAAGAGAATATGCTCTTTATTCTTCCAAGTTGCACCACAATATTCATAGCAAGCACAGCATGCCTCCTGATTCCACAAACTTTTCACAAAAGAACATAAGCAGAGGCAATGCAGAAGATGTTATGCATTGAACTGTCCTATTATTTACTAGTTCAAATTAGATGTTTTGTTGGTTAAAATTACATAGCCTATAGAGCTTTTCCATGAAGTTAGCGTATGACCCTGATTGCTCACTGATTATCATAATACCCCCTATCCTCAAAGCTATCTCTGTTCCAGAAATCTTCCATCTATTCAAGAACACCTAATTTTATACAGAATTTATTATCCCAAGCTTCTATTGACATCACTGCAAAGGTGAAAAGGTGAACCTTTTTTTTTAGCATTTAAATGTGTGTAAGAGCATAGATTTTTCCCCTACTCCAAGAACCAAGAACCTAGTCCTACATACATATGGGATGATATTAACTATATCTCAGCAAGTAGAAACTGTATTATTATCACCATTTTTAAGGTTAAATATATTCAAGTTGTATTTGTAGAATGCCAAAAACCTGTAAAGTCACTTTAATACAGAGATGCATCGTCATTCCAGCAATGCACAGGCCTCAAGGAACTGAAGCATATGCACAGTCTTTAAGTCCATAGGAAGTCCCATGGAAGTTCTGAGAAAAAAGTTTTCTGAAATCCAAGTTGCTATAATGAAACCTGTCACAGCTAGATACCCTGTGGAAACAGGACCTGGCACAGCCATTCATCCCATTCCCATTCATCACATGGCTTCTCATTTCAGGCAGTGTGGATGACATGGAGCCCAGTGCTCCAGTGACAGGTAAACCTCATGTCCTCTCTCAGTCATTACAATCTTGTGCATAAGCCCCAGCACACGTGTGAATTCTATAGTCACTCTCTGGTCTTAGCACAGAAATAGAGAGAACAAGACCCTAGACACAAATACCATTAAAAGAAAAGATGAAAAGGCAATTATCTTATGCCAAGGATGAATTAGACTGCTAACTTGCTCTCCTATGTTAACTGTGGAAAACTACTACCAGTTTTGACTTTTCCCATCTGTTCTACTCCAAGCTTGCTGAAAGGCTGATATTCTGACAGCAATCTGAAGCACAGTTTTGCCAACTGTTTCTTTTTGAAAGTCCATGTTCCATATGTTCTTATTATGCTTCTTTTTATTGCCATGAGAGTACACATCTAACCAGGAAGGAAAAAAGTTTGCTATTTTCCACAATTATATTAAATATTTTTTTTTAAAAAGTTACTATAACACATCATTCAAATACTCTTCTCTCTTTTCCATGAGATACATCCTTGTGTTATCACATTGTATATTCCTGTCACTTATAATGATTGCCTGTTAAACTTAACATACCTTATGTTTGATATATATCACATACAGTCTCTACAAAAAAATTTAATTATTTAGAACAAGTATTCAGTACAACAGGAGCACAGGGTGAGAGTTCATCTTCTCTTTCAAACAAGAGTTCTAAATATGTGTTGACTGTCAAAATTTAAGAAGAAATATATCTATTGCTTACACAGGGAAACTATTTCCACCCGCATTCCTAAAATAGCAGTTGGTCTTTGTCACAAGAGTTTAAAAAACAAAAATCTTGAATTCTGACCTCATGATAACCATGCAATCCTATGTAATAGAAAGCATGATCATAAAATCCATGCAGCAGTTGACACATTAGTACTGATTTTATATCCACTGAGTTCTAATTAACATGGGGAGAATCTCTAGTTATCATCTACATCAGGATGAACCAGAAGCAACCAAATAAATCACCAGAGGAAACCACTGAAGTTTCATATCCATTTACAACAGTCTGACTGACTTGAAATCCAAAAGAAGACAGTAACAAAAAATAAAACTGTTGGAAGAGTGTTACATGATGCTTATGATACCAGATGCAAGCCAAGCTTTATCACTAAAGGAAAACTGTGGAATTGGTATGTTACATTTGCTCACCTGATTGGTTTAAGCAACAGTTTCACAGCTCACAGCTCCTTCTTTACATCTGAAATAGAAGTATCAGCCTTCAAAGCTGGGAAGCACAGAATTATCTTGGTGGGCAGGGACTCTGATTATCATCTAATACAACATCCTGCTTCAAGAAGAACTACAGTCACTTCTTGATCGAATGGGCCTGGTGTAGCTACCACAAGGCTTGGTGTAGGCAAATCTCAAATACATGCAGAGATGGAGGTCCCATAACTGGTCTGGTAAACATGTTCCAGTGCTTCATCTCCCTACTAGTGAGAACTTCATAATGTCTGAGATACATGTGGCCATTGCCCTTGCTACATAATATGTCCAACCAAGAAGGACCAGGCCCTGTCATCTTCACAGCTATCCTTGAAATAGTTGTGAGCAGATGTTAGATTGGACCTTATTCTCCTTTCCACCAGAGTAACAAGCCCAGGTCCTTCAGCCTCTCTTTGGAGATGTTCTGCAGGTACCCCAGCATCTTGCTAGCCCAGATGCATCCTCTTCTATTTCTTTATGTATGTTTTGAATATCAGGGCCCCAAAGTGAATGAACTTTTCCTGAGTGGCCTTGCCAGTGACAAGTAATGAGGATAGCAAGTTTTTTGGACTGGGGCCCATCTCCTCAAAATTCAGCCCAGTGCACTGCACAGTTTCTTCCCAGCAAGAGCATGTTCTTTGCTTCTTAAGCCTGACATCACCTGTAACATCCCAGCCCTGTTCTGTAGATCTCTCAGCCAGTCACTTCCCAGTCTGCACAGGGTAATTCTGCACAGTGATAAAGAACTTCCCACTTTTCCATGTTGAACTTTGCAAGATTTCTCCAGGCACAATCCTCAGATTTATTCAAGTGTCTCCAGATTAAGGTGTTGCTACTCTCAGTCAGCTGCTTTCCCTTTACTGACATGCTGAGGGTACACTCTGTGTCACCATTCGTAACATTGCTGAAGGTCACTGAACAATATGAGTCTGATATCGAGCCTGGGGTATTACAGTCATCACTGACTACACACTAGATCTCAAGCCATGTATTATTGTACTTCAGATTTCTTGGCCCAGCTAATATTCTTCTAACAATCCCATTATCCAGGCCACACTTCTCAGCTTACAAAGGAAAATGCTGTGGGACATGGTGTCCAAAACCTCATGAAAGTCAAGATTTACCACATTCACCACTCTCCTCTCATGCAAAGAACCAGTCATATCAATAGAGAAGACAATCAGCTTGGTCAGGTATAATATGCCCTGGCAAATCTGTATTGAGTTTCTTGATTAAGTCTTTGCCCTTCACTTGGGACCAAATTCCAATAGCTGCATGACTTTCCCAAGAAATTATGTTTTTAGGGCCTCAGAATTGCTCTAACATAATAATCACCTTGACCAATTGGGTTATTGTCCTATTCCAGCCAATGGTCTTATCACTTCTCTGCTTGAAAATATGACCCTTTGCTTCACAGGTACCAATCCAATCATTTTTCTCTCAGATGGTCTAATTATTTAATGGAATTACATTAAATTAAATGCAATTATTCTCTGACTATATTTAGCTTGAAAAGTTTTGATTCAAATTCAGACTTAGAAGAAAGATTTACACGAGTAATAAAGTCTCTAACAGGAGTATCAAGTGGGTCTAATAAAGACATATCATTGTTCTACAAAATTAATGTTATTTATTTTACTAACAGGTAAAAAAATAATACTATTAATATACAAATACAAAGAAGCACTAATTCACAGTTTGAAGCTAAGAGATTTAGTTTCCAGATTGTTAACAAGTCTTTAAGTTATTAGTTATAAATAGGCAGTCAAACTCTGTCATAATTATAATTATTATAATAATATAATATATTATTATCAATAATATTTCATTTATTTGTAAGAAAATAGCATTTGGAGTTGCAAGCATTACAATCTTCTTTTATACTAGTAACTGAAAGCTCTCAGAGAAACTACCTGTGTTTCCATTCAAAGCCTATTGTTATCTGAGGCTCTGGTGGAAGACAAAATGACCACCTCCAAAGTGAGTTTCCAGGTTTGCTTAAACTGCTCTAAACCTCTGGCCCCATCTTGCCTCCCTGTCTGGGTGAACTGTTTGGGCTGTGATGGTTCTGGCATTAAGCAGTTCAGCTGATTTGTCCAAATGAAAACAGTTTGCTGTTAGGATTATCTTCCAGTCAGATCAAAAAACAAACCAACCAACCAACCAAACAAAAACAAAACAAAACCAACAACAACAACAATAAAAAAAATCCTGAAAACAATGCCAAGGAAAAAGTAGGCAAGTGTGTCCACATTCATCTTGGGAGTAATACAGGCTTAGAAGTCATCTCTAACACTTAAGTCTCTCAAGATATTTGTGAAAATATTCTGTTTATAATAAACTTGAAATAAATCTCACAGATAACTGTTTATGCTAATGGAAATCTGCACAGTTGAAAGCGGGTTTCCTGAGGGGAAAGATATAAGCAGTGTCAATAGCCTTCATTTGTACTTCTTTACATTTTCTTCACTTTGATTAATTCAGAGTGACTGACTTGTTTCTCACTTCCATTTACCCATTCTGATGTGTTACCCGAACTGCACACAAAACTCACAAAACTGTAGACAGAGGAAATCAGAAGCTCAAAAAACAAGGATTCCAAGATAAAATATGTAACACAGATATGTAACCTAGAACTTCAGATGAGCTGAAGAGCACTGTCTTGCTCTTAAGCCAGCTAATCCATTTCTTTTATGATTGGCAATAATGCTGATTATGATCTGATTAACAGCCAATTTCATGATGAGCACATTATTTGAATTTATAGTCATTTGTTAGCAATGTGGGCTATCAGAAGATTTGCTCTTAATTATGCTGATGCTGTAATTGTATAGTTCTACAATGCTGATTGGAATTGTCAGTTTGTGAATGTGATTATTGCACATTAGCACTAAGTATATAGTAATGTTCTTCTAGTATGATATGAATGAGTTGTGTTCTCCCTCTTGATTCTACTGTATTTAATTATTGTCAGTATATTCTTTAGTAGAAGCAGATGGACTGTTCAATAGAAACATCCTTATACTGTGTCCCTGCACCTATCACAGCCATGCAGACTACGACGATGAGTTAGGATTGCATTGTTGAGGCTCTGCACGTAGTTACTGGTTTAAATCCAACGTAATGTAGCTGGCTACAGCTGGGGAATTCTGGATTTGCAAGAATGTTCCAAGAACTGTAGAGGAAACAAGAAATTACCTTATTGATGCACTTATTGGTACATGTCCAGCAGACTAAAAGTTAAACAGTAACTACAGTAAGACCCTCTGCTCCAATCTAACATTACAGTATCAATGTTTTTCTGGAGTCAATTTCATCCCACCTTACATTCAAAACATGTCTTTAACCTGTGCATTTAAGTTCATTGACTCCTTATCAGTACTGTGCTGAAATGGAAGACTGTTCAGATAGTTCCTGTGACTGCTGGGTGACATTGCTCATACCAACCACTACAAATACTTGCTAGCACTATCCATTGCCAGTGCTACAGTGCTGGTTCCATTTTACTTTAAAAATAGTTTGGTACATAAGGAACCCAAACTAACTACTGAGAGTACTTAATTTGTTAATAAATCCCAGGTAGATGTTTCCCTCAAAAATGAAAGATAAGCCGTCATGACTGCCTGAAGTATAACTAGGAGGACTGGCTTTCTCCATCTCATGTTTGCACCTGCTATATATTACTATCACCATGTGACCGCTCTACTTGTGAAACCAACTGAAGTGGCCTCTGAGATGCCACAAGGAACCTGCCCACCAGCACTGTTGAATCATTTCTACTTAAAATCCTGGTCCAAGGCTCAGAATACAAAGGATGTGACACAATAGTCTTAATAATTTAAAAATCTGATAAATATTTTTAATGAGAGAAAATAGTTTCCAACCACTCTTCTTCCAAAGACCTTTTTTGCAGAAAGTCATGGAGAAAACATGATAACACATACTGGTGTTTTGATAGCTTCAGCATTATGGGGTGCTTCACTCTCTGAAAGCACTGGGTTTTATCTCCAGGAGCAGTTTTACCTGCTTTCATCAGCCCCAGATGGCAGGTAGCCACATTCCTATGCTAGCACAAATATTTCAGCAGAATTTAATCTTTCCCAAACACATTAAGTTGCTTTTTATAAATAACCGATCAGCTCAGTGTGTGCTTATGCTGTTGGATGCAGAAAGCCGTGGGCTGGCCCTACACCCGCACTCCAAATCGTCTGGAAGCGAGCCACAGCCTGTCCAAAAGCCATTTAGCTACATTAATGCAGGACTATGCCTGAGCTAATAAGGCCTGCTGAGAGCCCCAGTATTAGTACAATTATGTTTTCACAGCAGCTTGTTTTTCTTTTAGTAAAATATCAGATCACACAGGCTGACGATTTCATTATTTACTTCAGGACCGAAGTAGAGTTTAGTATGTATAGGGAGAGTTTATCCCAAACAGAAGCTTAAATAGTGAATATAAATCTTCTTCAAAGTAGTCATAATGGATTCAGCAGCTATGTGGTAAACAGAATTAAGGATTTCATTCCACAAGTCTTTTATTTGTCTTTAAGCTGAAAAACAACATAATTTTGCTGTTCACAATAACAAACCTTAATTGATAGACTTCTTCCTAGTATTTTATTGCAAAAAATTAATGTTTGCATTTAATATCATATTGTCATTATCTTGTTTCCTCCACAGTGAGAAGAGTTGTCTGTTTTCTGCAGGTGCAGAGGGCCGATTAAATACACAACAGCCCCCCTTATCCTTCCTATCAATGATCACTAGTTATTATGCATAATTACATGGTTGCATGTATTAAATGTTGTTATATTGCATGACAGCATGTTTTAACAGTTAGGAACTTACATCTCAAAACCCCTGGTTATTTTAGTCACATTTTGAAAAGCAGCATCTTTTTCCTGGAATAAAATATGTTTTTAGCATAAGTTAACTTAGCTAATGCACTATATGAAAACATAATGAAATAAGTGCAAAAAAAGGTTGTTTTTTTTTCCTGTGTGTTACCATCTGGTTCACTGGTAACCTAGAAACAAGATTTATCAGCTGCTAGCTACCTGAAGGCTTGGGAGGAGCAGAGGGGGGAAAGGAAGGTTAGCACTTGGTATTTGTTTTAACACAAGACGTTATAGGATCAGTAGAGCTAGTACGGTAAAACTGTATACAAAAGCAGAAATTCAAGAGCATAAAGAGAACTATATCTCATTAATATTACCAATTCAATATTGATTTTAAAAGGGATTACTATTCTGAGACCCAAGAAGTACAAAACTTGAGATGCAACTTGATTTCTCCATCTATATAAAATGGAAGTTTGCTTCCCACATTTATTTGCTGATACCAGGAAATTCTGAGTAAGACTGCACTTAAAAGAGAATCAAATATTTGAAAATGTGTAAGCATCTAGACAACACATCCTAAAAATTAAAACTAAGAAAACTGAACCAATGAACTGAGAGGTTTTTTTATCTATTAATTATCCCAGAACTTCATACATCATTTGAAGTTGAAGGTTCTTCTTTGGTTTTAATCACTGTGTCCCAGGCCATGGATCTCTGATGAGGGAGAGAGCAGTAAGACTACTGTTGAGCTGCATTATAGCACAAGCTCTACAATGATCTCCTAATCACATTATACTACATAGTATTGGGGGATATTAGGGTAAAATAACCCAATTAGAATTTCCTGAATAGATTCTCAAAAATCCAGCTTATTACAATAGGTGCTACCACAGGACTTTTCAGAACAAGATGAGAGAAACTATAGGAAAGGCAACCACTGAAAATTACACCTTTGAACAGAATTTATGTTTAATATAATGAGATATCTTTGCATGTTCTTACACTTTAACATTTCATTTAAAGCTAAGTATTTCCAAATATAGCAACACACACTTAAAACTAAAATAATCTCTCTTGCACACATATATTAGCTATTGATTTAAAACACATTTGTCCTTTTCTTTTTTCTGTTTTTTAATGTCCCTGGCCTTGGAACAGATTGTACAGGGTTCAGATAAGATTATATTACAATGCAACTGTAAATTGACACCTTAAAAAACGGGAACACTTCCACGTTACTCACAATTAATATAACCAAGAGTTCAAACGTTTTCCTTGAAATTGAGAAAAGTATCAAATTATATGTCAGTTCTATTATCTACAAATATTTATACAAGATTAACTGTTCAGTTTTATATTTCAGTAAGCAAAAAATTGCAAAGGACCAACTGCTGAAAATGTCTCTCAGAATACAGAGCAAAGTGGTTTGCAGAAGAGCATTACAAGAGCCTCCAGTGCCACAACAAGGCCAAATGGCTTCAAACTGAAAGAGAGTAGGTTTTGATTAGATATTAGGTAGAACTTCTTTACTGTGAGGATGGTAGGGCCCTGGAACTGATTGTCCAGAGAAGCTGTGGAGGCCCCATCCCTGGAAATGTTCAAGTGGAATGTAGCTCTGAGCAACCTGGTCTTGTGAAAGGTGTTCTTGCCCATATCAGGAGGGTTGGAATGAGATGATTTTTAAGGTCCCTTGCAACCCAAACCATTCTATGACTGTATGATTCTAAGAGTTTGTAAACCTTGAAACTGTAGTGAGTTCCCCAAATAGAGAAGAATCATCTATTATAAAGTGAATATTAAGGCGAGTTAAAAGTAGAATCAAATCCTGAAAACTCATCTATATTCAGTTCCTTGATATATATATTTAAGTATTTTTATAGATGCACAGAAATACAAGAAATCTTGAATCTGCTCATTTAAGTTATTTTAATACAATTATATTTGGTTGTTGGCATTAAGTATTCATTTAAACTTCATTTAAATTTGGCATAAACATGTTAAATCACCAGAATTCTGCTCCCAGTTATGTTACCAACTTGCTGCTAAAAGCAAATAAATCTTTTAGTTGATATATTATTTGTCTCAAATACATTTTAATTTCTTATGGGCTTGTCTTCAAAAATTTTCATGAGTTCTCAGTATAAATGCTTAACAAAAGTGAATTCTAATTCAATGTATTCACAAACATGTAAAATAAATGTACTGTTCTTTTACTATGAACATACTCAGCATAAAGTAGAATATAAGATTTACATCTATCTAACCAGAAATCTAAGGAAATAAATTGTGACTGCCATGACCAGTCCTGTAATGAAAAAACAGACCTTGAAGTTCAAGCAGTGTGCCAAACTTACTGAAACTGTGACAGCCAACTATTAAGTACATATACATACATAAACACACACACATATATATATATAAAGAACACAATTACAAATAATGACTGTTCACTCATTTTTTAAATGGGAGGTCAAGTCCTATATGTAATGGCATACTTGTTCACCTCAGAAATTTGTTTGCAGGAATGTTTCAAATCTAGAAAATTTCTTTTAAAGTAAGTTCTCCTTTTAAACATAAAGACAACCATAAATACCTAAATGAAAGGATCTAAAATGTGGGTTCAGCTGTGTGTACAAATATTTTGCAAATTTTAAAATGTAGTCATTTGGAATTCATCTTCATGTTGTAATTTTTTAATTGCAAAAAAATTTCGTCCCATTTCAGAGAGAACTGTGAAGCACCTTTCATTCGAATTTGGGCCTCCACTACCAGCAAAGACATTGCTGGTCAAGGGAAACCTATCTCACTCACTATCAAGAGTGTGTGTTACAGCTAACTCATTGGAAAAGCTGATATGTAATTTATTTCAGTTACCTCACCTAATCACTGAAATACTCAGAAAGAACCTTATTAATTGTAGAAAACAGCAACAAAGTTGGTAAAGTTTTCCCAAATACACCAAGTCATATCAGAATTTTATCTTCTTATAAATCTCAAAAATTTTAACAGTTCAGACTTCAAATTACAAAACAAATACTCTGGACATGATGTGAAAGTGTTAGGAGATGCTTTGGAAACACTGATCAGCTAAGAACTGCAAATTTTGTGTGTGACAAGATCTTTGCTAGCTAAAGTAAAAGACATTCAGATAGTTTTTCACATAGCAAATCACAGGAAAATTTTGATCAAAAATAAGTATGCCCATATATATGAACTCTAAATAATTTCATATCTAGACCGTAATCTAGTCTTCCGTATTTTCACTAATTTCTGTGGTTTCCTCACTCAATTCTTTTACTCTTAGTTTTTCCTCACTGTTAGTTTGAGTGGATGATTCATTGCAAAGGACATGAGCTATTCATACTTCTGCTGCATGCTGGTATGCACTAACATATTGTAATTTATTTGTCATTTTAAAATAGCCATATTTCTGCAAGTTGCATTTTTCGGTTTTCAGGGATTTTTTTTCTATACAAGTAGATCACAAAAATGTGAGCATTGGACAGTTAACATTTCAAAATTCAAACTGTGTTGCTATGCCACAGGAAAGAAAGAAAAAGGCTTTTGTTTCTTTTCTTGGATCTTAAAAGTATAAAAATGCACTGGCTTGAAGAAGCCAGACTTTTTGGAGAAGGAAGTGTTTAGAGAAGGATTGAAAGATTGGAAAAAAAAATAGGACGCAGGGAACATTTAAAAAAAATTTAACTGTTATCTTTCCAGGTTACATTGGCATATCACATGCAGATCAAACAATTGCAATAAATATGAATGGAAGAGGTTTCAGATCTTCATCTATCTACTTCAATTCTATTACTCTTAGGATTAAAAATGTTTGATCACCTATGAATTTCTTTTTGAATGGATTATGCTTAGAATTGCTATGTAGGGACATGGAAAGGTCAAAAACCATATACAACCCTTTTACAAGCAGTTCCACAATTGTTTCTGGACACTTTTACAGAAAAATACATAAATTTTTTTTTATATATATATAAAAATAGTCATATAAACACATGTGAAATACATATAACAATAAAAAAAGCATCTCATAGTTCAGTTTAAAAAAGGCATCTCACAGTTCAGTTTAAACCTATTACTTGTTGCCTGCCCATTGTGGCTGACCTGAAAACAGGAAGCCCGAAGTCAAGCCACAGACCTCGCCTTCCCATGGAGCTGCTCTATGAATGCCAGTTCCATTAGGCAGCTGTAGGGTCAGGGGGAAATGTGTGATTTTGGAAACACAGTATGTCAGTGTTTCCAAAACATTTTCCTGGAATTTTTTTCTGAAGAAATTTTTCTTAAAAAAATGGATTTATTCCAATTTGAAACTAAGCCAAATTAAAAAGAAAAACATCTACAAATCTGTGAACTGTGAAGCCAGCTATTCAGCTAGTCCTAGTGCTGTGGCAAACTGCTTTTTCCCAAACATTCTGGTGACACCATGGTCTGATTCCTATTATTTTTTTCCCTTGAGTCTTCCTCTTTCATTCAACAAAACTTTCCCTCCTCTTAAGGCCCTTGAAGTTTTGTATTGGGCAGTTTTCCACTCCCTTAACCACTCCCTGCTGCCCTTGTTCTTTGTTGATGTCGTGTATTTTGTAAATTAACCTCAACTTCACTGGGCAGAAAAGGACTGCAAGATCATTAGTGATGATTGCTTTATTTTTATGTCATAGTTTCCCTGTTGAGAAAAGCAGCCCACACCACTCTTTATTGAAGTATCACAGAAGCCCTTACTCACTTGTCATAAAGTTTATCACTATTACACAGGATTTAGTGCTCTCAGCATTTCACAGGGTTGTTTTTTTTTTAATCCCTATACCTACCTGAGGAAATATTAAGTCCCAATGACAATAATAATGTGGTGGATGTTTTAGATACGACAGTATATCTTACTTCAGAATTGTTCATAAACCTTCTCAAACTTTGCAAATCTTGCAATAAAATAATAATAAATACTAATACTGTTATTTTCCAATCTGCTGAAAGTCATTTTTCCTGGAACATTTATACTGATACTTAAGTCCAAGATTTTATCCTGAAAGAAGTCACCAGAACAATGCTGCAGCCTGAGATGGGTGTGCAACTATGACAAACTCAAATAGAATAAAGGCAAAGAGAAGTTTCTGTCTAAGCAGACAGCCAAGAAGAGAGACTGTGGAATTATTGAGCCTCATTGTCATCTGAATTCACATAGGTAGGAATTTTTTTTCTATTTCAAGTATATTACAGGGGTGTTCCCTAGTGACAGGTTCCTTCTGTTGCTTTCAAAACTCCAGTCCACTTTTCTGTCTCTATCTCAAGCAAAAAGCTACAGAATACAGAGTGGAGGGCATCTGAAGATAACATTGTCAGGAGCAGACAACGTTGGGCACTGTTTAACACCACATATGCCCTTTGACAAATTTTAGCTTGTGGACAGGCAATGATATTCCAATGTGAAATCACCAGCTGAAAATGACATTACACATGATTTAAGACAGCATTTAATGTATTTTATTGTACTTCATAATGCAGTCAACTAAAAACCATCATTCAGCTTTCACCTAAAAATCACATTGCCCAAAACACTAGAAATCTGCAACAGATGTTTAGTTTCTGCCCATGTCTTGTTCTGCTGGCTGCACTTCCTGTAGTCAGATGGCTGTCTTTCAACTCCATTCATACATTCCAGCAGGTCATACTTTGTGAAGCCTCTAACAACTAATTAAAGTTTTATTTCAGACCTCTAATAGCTCAATGAATAATTTAGGGAGAAAAGAAAACATTTTCTGGGAAGGCATTAGCATAAGATTCAGTGAAGCTGTATCACTCCTTCTGGCCATACTCAATTTTAGGAAGATGAAAGAAGAGAAAACACAGTATAACTTGCTGCCATACAGGCAGTTGCAGTGTCAGTTTTGTGTCTTGGAACACTTCTAAATAGCTTTTCTGCTAAAGAAATAATCAATTAGTATTGAGGCACATCTGTAGCACAACACGATGTTCTGCTTGGAACTGGATCAAAATTATATTTTGCAAATGTTATATGATTCCTGTATTACTTTCATTTGAATCTACAATTAAAGAACTTACAAACTTCAATTCCAAACTCCAATGGATGAGTAATATGAAGTTAGAAAAATTTTAAAATTGTAATCTCCAGAGGGAATCTTAGACTTCCAAACTTGCTTACTTTAACTCTTGTATCCTTAATATCTCTGGGTTAAAGAAATCTTTGTATTGACGTCTAATTATCAGGAAATTGTGTGGATTTTTTTTTTCTGAGGGCAAAACCTATTTAAGCATTCCAAACTGCACCTGACTATGGACAATAGAAAAAAAAATCAGTTAAATGAACTGTAAAACAAACACAGGGAAAAGAAAAAGTGCACAAAAAATCTGTGTGAAATGGCCTCTATGTTACTGTAATACAGAATTCTAAAATTGATAACAACAACAGATATATATAAGCAGCTGGTTAAAGTACAAAATTGAATTGTATTAGCTAAGCCAATGGGAAAGGCACCA
Organism: Gymnorhina tibicen; assembly: GCA_013399875.1. Lineage (NCBI taxonomy): Eukaryota > Metazoa > Chordata > Aves > Passeriformes > Artamidae > Gymnorhina > Gymnorhina tibicen. Next base: position 113,975 of record VXAZ01005144.1, read on the forward strand.
TTTTCAGTGTTCGAAAAGGTGGGAGAGATCCTCTCAACCCAAACCACTCATCTACAGTTGCAGTAGAAAATCTCTGGTCTTCTCTCCCATTGTACCAGTAATAATAAAGGGGACTTGATAAGAAGATGAATTTCCATACTTAAAGAAACCGTCCAGGAGTCCCGAGTCCTTCCTATGGAGGGAAGTTCTTTTAGACTTGATTGTGCCTGGCAGCAGTCTGCTGTGTTTTGAACAGTGCTGGAAGTTAAGACAGTGAGCTCATCTGATTTTGGTGTATTGAACAGACTGGCCTTGCAGAATTTCTAATTGGCAAAGGGGAGAATCTCAAGGAAAACTCCCCTGTAAAACTAAATTTACTGATCTTAGGGGCCTCATATATCTAAGGACTTTAGCTGCCTGCAAGTTATCTACCATATGTTTGGGTACATAGAAGGAATAAGTTCATAATGTACTCCCAACTGTATAAACAACTGAAATTTTTTCTGTTTGGGGTTTTTTTTTAAACAGATTCCAAAATGTCTTTCTTCTCCTGCTTTGCTTCCAAAATTCTAGTTTCCTGGATCCACTTTCCTTCTGGGCAAAGGAACCAGACTATTGGATCTAGCAATTCCTTAGATCATCACATAATCTGGAATGCACAACATCCTACTGAGGATTATGCAGGAGATATTAATTACATAGGTCTTAAACTAATTTCTGGATACTTTTTTTTCTTTATAGACTGAAAAGTTCTGCCATTATTTATGATTATTTGGCATTGCTGCTGGAAAGAAATGGGATGTTGGCAGATCCTGTACATAAACAGATGTTTCCAGCACAATGGCACTTGAAATCCTGATTTACTCAAGAGAATAATCAATCCTTAAAGCAGCTTCCATGTGAATAAAAAGCCCCCAGAGTTTAAGATTCATATGTCATGATCATTTGGAATTTTAATGCGACACGATAAAGAAACTAAAGCAAGTTAAGACAAGCACAGTATTCATAGCACAGTTTCTATGTATATGTTAAGAAATTCCCAAACAACTAATTGTATAAACTTTATGTAGGTGGTCAGTATACTGAGGTTCATTTCAGTAATAACACTGCGAGACACAGTGCGAGGAACAGTTTTAAAATTCCATACAAAAAGCTGAACTTTGTTAATCCAAATTGAGCCAGATTTTTTTCCAAGAACATTATCAAAATGTGCTTCTTTCAAAATCTTGCTGACTTTAGAAAATGTTTACAAAGCTTCTGAATACTTCTGTCCATTTAAAAATTTGTTTCCTTGCAGTTCCTGAAGAATAGTCTGACTTTCTATTTCTGCAGGTGCCTTTTGTCTTGGGGTGATTTTATGCTGTTGTATCCCCTATCACTGCTCTATGCCCAGACATGATTCCTGAGCCTTTCTATGCCTTTAAAACTGGATGCAAGAGACAGAAAAAAAAAACTGAGTGAACTTTTCAAAACAGTTTGTGCTTCAAGGACACACAGATTAGCTACTGCTGCGGCGGAGCAGGGAAAGCATCGCTTCTTACTTTTCCAGTCAGCTTTTCGACTCTGCTTCTTCGGAGAGAGACAGAGAGTTGAGGGTTTTTTTCTGGGACTTCGGTGGTTTTTTTCCCTTCTTCTCTTCTGGACTTGTTCAGAACACCAGAACATCAGAACCCCACCGGGGGACCTTCCACCGGCCNCTTTGATATGAAGATCAGAAAGCCATCAGGAACAAGGTGTTTAACCTGTTTTACCATAGATGTTTGACTGACATAATAAGAACATAAATCTAAAGTATACATCCTGTAACTTGATAGATTTGCTTTAAGTTTCTTTGTTTAAATAAAAAGCAAACAACAACAACAACAATAAAAATTTAAATCTTTTAACGAAGTCATCATCAAATTTCCCAGGTTTTTTTTAGGAAAAGAACTAAATCAGGAATACTTACTAGTTTCTGCTTCAGTAGCAGTTAATTATAGTTGCATCTTTACTGAGGCATTCCAAGTGTGAAGCAATATTCTATAGATATTTTTGGCCCTTGACCTCAGCAATTAAGAGAATGTTCAGAACTTGCTGAAAATTTTTCAAGCAGGAATCCTAACTTGATTGTTGTTATAAATAACACAGGTATTTCTTTGACACAAGTAGTGTGAACCAATCCACGTACCCTTGAACTATACAATAGTGTTGTTTCACATAAGCAAAATTTAAAATACCAACAGTAAAACTGCTGATGTAAAAGACAACTTTCTTATTCATAGTCTTCACTTTTTTTTTTTGACCAGGGTACCTGAGAAGCACTGGTTTTCTTCTCTCTAAGGGCACATAATAATGATTTCTGCTGGTTGGTACTTGACTTTCAGTTATTATTTCATTTAGGCAGAAGATAGAGGTCATCAAAAACCTACACACAATGTCAGCCGTGGAAATCTTTCAGTCTTTACCATGATGGCCAAGGCCCTGGATAACAGTGTCTTCTGGTTCGTCTCTCAATAAACAGAAAGCCATTCCATCTGCCTGACGGCTCTAAGCATATGCAGCAGCTTCTCAAAGGTCTCTGACTAAAGCCACGATGAAATCATTTTGTTTAGCAATATTAGCTTATGTGGCAAACAAGACTTGAATGTTTAGATCTTCTCTATGCCAGAAAACTTAAAAGAGTATACTTAGTGTTGGTGATTACCTAAAGTTCAGTAGGCACTCCTGATAATTCTGTCTGCAAACACTAATCTTCTGGGACCAGTGCCTTCATTCTAATTAGCTTAATTCACTGTAAGATATTTTATTATATCCATTTTTAGTACGTTCCTATCACTCTGTGATTCTATGGTTTTTACATTCCCATGAAATACAATTTCACTTGCAACAGTCCCCTGAGGTAACTAGCTACAGAAAGGGGTAATATGACTATACAATGGTGTAGATTGGAAGGGACATTAAGGATATTGTAGTTCCAACTCACCTGCCAGGGGCAGGGATGTCTTCCACTAGATCAGGTTGTTCAAAACCCCATCCAACCTGGCCTTGAACACTTCCAGGAATGGGGAATCCACAGCTTCTCTGAGCAATTTGTTCCAGTGTCTCACCACCCTCACAGTAAAGAATTTCTTTACAAATTCTAATCTAAACCTATCCTCTGTCTGTTTAGAGCCCTTCACTCTTGTCCAGTCACAACAGGCCCTTGTAAAAAGCCCTTTTCCAGCCATACTGAAGGCCCCCTTTAGGATACTGGAAGGAAGGCTGTTATAAGGCCTCCCCAGAGCATTCTCATCTCCAGGCCGAACAGCCCCAACTCTCTCAGCCTGTTCACAGGAGAGGAGCTCCATCCCTCTGATCATCTTCATGGCCCTTCTCTGGACTCATTCCACCAGGTCCATGTTTTTCGTGTGTTGGGGCCCCAGAATCAGACACAGCACTCCAGGTGGGGTCTCAGCAGAGTGGAGTAGAGAGGTAGAATCTCCTCCCTCAACCTGCTGGCCACTGTGCTTTTGATGCAGCCCAGGTCATGGTTGGCTTTCTGGTCTATGAGTGTACATTGCCAGGTCATGTTGAGCTTGTTGTTAACCAATATCCCCAAGTCCTTCTTCCCCAGGCTGTTCTCAGTGCTTTTTCTGCCCAGCCTATTTATGCTTGGGTTGCCCAGACCCAGGTGCAGGACCCTGCACTTGGCCTTGCTGGATTCCATGAGGTTAACATGGGCCCAACTCCCAAGCCCACCAAGGTCCTTCTGGATGGCATCCCTTCCCTTTAGCGTTTTGACCACACCGCACAGCTCAGTGTCATCAGCAACCTTGTTAAGACTGCACTCAGTCTGTGTCACCAACAAAGGTGCTAAATAGTGCCAGGCCTAATACCAAACCCAGAGGAACTCCACTTGTCACCGGGCTCTATTTGGACATTGAGCCATTGACCACAATTCTTTTGAGTGCAAACATCTAGCCAATTCCTTATCCAGAGAGAGGTCCATGCATCAAATCCATGTGTCTCTGGTTTAGAGAGAAGGATGCCTTTTAGAACAGTGTCAAAAGCTCTGCACAGCTCCAGTAGATTACATCAGTCTCTCTTCTCTTATCCAGCAATGCTGTAAGATCACCATAGAAGGCCACCAAATTTGTCAGGCACAATTTGCCCTCAGTGAAGCCATGCTGACCATCACCAATCACTTCTTTCTTTTCCATGTGCCATGGAAATATGCCATTATATAAATTGGAGATTTTCAATTACTGCAGTCAAGTTGCAAGGACATAATGCACAATAGGTACTATACAGTGGTCCTCTCCAGAAAACACTTTAATTATAGGTTGCTGGCAGAGATCCAAAGGAAAGCTGGCTATCATTACTGGCTGGAGGCTTTCATCTAGTTAAATTCATAAAAGCAATGCAAGGCAGACAAAGAAAATTACCATTATCAGAAAAGAAATACAACAATACTAGAGCTGGTATTTGCTCTCCATAAGAGATGTGCTCTTTTGTTAAGACAACAGTCTTGACTTCTGTGTATTCACACAGATAGGCTACAGCATGCGTGAAGGCTTAGAAACCTTTTCTTTCTTGGCAAACAATGCTTAGCAGGGCAAACATCATAGGTTTGATGTCTCTCATTAACCATAAATTTGAAGAAAAACACCCACCTTTTAGCACAATACCTCTGTGAGTATCACCTATGTGCACCTAAGTATCTCATCTGCATGATATTGATAAAGGGACCTTCATCTGTTGATTCCTAATGAAGCAGCTATTTAATCTGGTACCATAGGAAATAAATTCCATGAGTACTATAACCAAGTCTCCACTATTATTGTGAAATAATAGTAACACACATGCACCAACTCATACAAATAATGTTATATGCAACAAATATTAGCAAAAAAAAAAACCTTGGGAATTTTAATTTCATGCAAGTAAAATGATTCTCTCCCTTACCCAAACAATACACTGCATTAAATCTCCTATCCCCTATGATGGAAACTGGTGAGAAAAGAGCTAATTACATGAAAGCTTCCTTGCCACTTAATAAGTGTGCCTCCAGAGCTGTAGAGAGACATTTCACTGGCTGTGGAAGGACTTCCCCCACACAGTAACTTTATCATTTTATATAAGCCTTTAAAGGCACCTCTCAGAACATTGTCCTACAGATGGTGACTACTGCACTCCCAGCACAGTCCCACTTGAAATGCCCTGACTGAGGTACTGGTGCAGTGTCAGTCTCTTCCAAGTAACACAATCCTGACCAGGTGCAAAATGCCACACAATTCCCACTGGTAACAATTATGGTTTACAAAGAAAGGAGATGAAGACTCTTCTCCCAGGACTGAGTGGTTTGGACTGCTCTGCACAATTCTCTTTCGTGTGGCCCTTGCAAACACCATGGAATTGCACTGGTATGTTTTGCTTTCTGAAATAGGGTGTGCTTTACACTGAAATTCAGGACAGCTAAAACATTTCTTCTGTCCTGAATTTCAGTGAATTTCAGACAATGGAGGGGTTTATCCCTTACACTTCCAAATTAGGTATGTCATTTAGCCCCTGGAGACATTTTTCCCAGATTAATTTTGTTGACAAAAAAAAAAAAAAAAAAAAAAAAAAAGAAGCAAGTGAATTGCAAAATGCTTCCAATGCTTCCAACACCTCACAAATTTAGCTTTTCATACTGCTGACCTCAGCCACCACTAACTACAACTGCAAATTTTCCAGTATTGTTTTATAACCTCTTAAGGAAACAAGTTTCCTGTCTTTCAGAGAAGAGGTAAGGCAATTCAGTACAAAGAACACAGCACTAGCCAACCATTCCTGACAGGAAATGGAAACCCTGCAACTCCTTTTTAAAAACAAAAAATTCTAAGTTTTATTTCATGAAAATTTGGTGAATTTTTCTTGTCTGATTTCTATATTGCTTTATGGCCATATTATTTCTCTTGATGCTTATTTCAGATTTTTTGGAAACTGATTTTCTGATGATTACATAGAATTCTGATAGTTATTTGAAACATCATGTTTTATTCCCTTTTATATCAGAATTTTGTAATGCTTTAGTAGAATACAAACACGGGCTTGTTTTCATTCTTTTTCAGAATTATGGACCTTGGTGAATCCTTAGCATTACCAGGCATCTTTTTTAGTTAATTTTCAAAGCGATGTGAATAATTCTTTGCCATGAGTTCATGAATTATGTATTTTATTGCATACTATGCTCAGTTATGTGATTATTAATATCTGTCACACAGTTCTTAATCATTCAAGGTTGTCTTTTTTCCTATGCAGATGAATAATTTCTTCTACTCCATCCAAAGGTTTTGTTCTTCCCTGCAGTAGTTTGAACTGTTCAGTACTCCCTTGGGCCAGAAGACAGAGGTAGCCATGCAGCCAGATGCTCAGCACCTCCTGGGGCTACTAAGGTCCTTTGAGTTCCTGAGGTCCACCTGTTCTGACTGTCATTGATGCCAGTTGTCAGGGAAGTGCTGAGTGCTTCCAAGCATATGCACAGCAATTTGCAGGATTAGGCCCAAATATCCAAAGGGCTGGGTGTTTGTGTTACATCTCTTTGATTAAGATAACAGAAATGTCCCTCCTGGCTGTTACAGACACTGGCAGCAGCAAGTGCTGTATAAGAAGCAGCCAAAGCCAATTACCAGTTTTGAAGCCCACCCTCTTTTTCAGCTGTCAGTTGGGGTGACAGTGGGAAGCAGAAGTTCCCTTTGCTGTTTGCCTGTGTTCAGCACTAAGACAAAATCTTCTGTCTCCGGAGGCCCTGGGCACATCTGGTGCAATTCTGCAGTAGGGGCAGAGCCTCCCCACCCTTCTCCAGGACCTGCAATACATTGCTTCAGATCTTACTCTCACTTCACCCACCCACCATCCAGGCATTTTCCCCATTCACTTCATGCGAAATTACAACCAAGAACTTTGCTTATCTCCACATGTTACTAAAACCTTTGCTGATCCAGCAAGTTTTGGGGCACAGCCCTAATAGGCCAACAAATACAAAGTTAAATATCTTTTTAAGACATTGTGTCTAATGCAGTAATATTTAACTGAGTATGAGTGCATCACCTTTATTAGAATCAAAGACTTCAGACAGGAACCAGGGTATCAGAGGAAAAGTGTCATTTTTTTTTTCTATTTGTGTCTCACAATAGCAGTAACAGATCATTTTTCTGGGAATTTTTTAGGAGCAGGAGTCATTGAAAATAATGATCCTTTTCCACATTTTGGGACCCCACTTAAAGCCCAGAGTAGCAGCATATTTTGCTTACTGGGAGTATATCCCTGTAGATATAAATTATGTTTATATTAAGGAATTTAAAGGAAAATTTCTGAGAATTTCAAAGAAAGTTCATGCAACGAGGAAAATAAAAACCAGTATGGCAAGGAATTCATGGCTGATTACTAGAGTGGAGTAGAATGTGAGAGCTCTGGGGTTTTTCCCCAGATTTAAAGATTTTGAAAGTTTTCCTTTCTTCAAAAACAGACAATAGTAAGAACAAATAATTTCTAGAAAAATCCTATTTTTCACATTTATTTAAAATCATCCTTATATGCAATGTTTATTTTGTATCAGAATTTTACACCCCACATCACCCCTAACGTCTAGATTTGAGTACAGGTGTCTCACATTATTAATTTGTTAATCCTCATGGAGAGCAGTTTAAGACTCCCACATTTGTTTGACTTCAGCAAAATTACATATTCTGAAAAAACGTAAATGTATCAATGAGTTCTATTAATCATTGCAGTGTAGGACAAATTGAAATGAACATTTTGATTTATTTATACATTTTGCTGAGTTTTAAAGGAACTGCAGAAAAATAAAAAAATAGAAAGTAAAATGGGGCACTCCACATAGTACAAAGAAGGGTGAGGTGATCCACATTTTTCCCAGAAAGGAACATGATGTCCTTCTGCAAAGAGAAGTTCCAAAGGCATTGGTATACATCCTTAATCCACAGACTTCTTGTGCCAAACACAACCTTAATAAACTGACTGATCAAACCAGAGCATGTAGCTGGATCATTTACTGCAGTATGAATTTTGTCCTGTAATAGTAGCAACGCCTGTGGATACTAGAATATACATAAATTTCATACTGATACTGACATATTTTCCCAAGCTCTTGAACAAAAAATCTGTGCTGGGAACCACAGGACATTTCTAAAAATATCAAAATACTAGCATTTGGAGACCCAATTTCTGCAAGGAGGATAAATCATCCTTCCTAAAAGATTACAAACAAGCATGGATGTTACACAAAAAATTGCAAACTATGTGCAATGTGTGGGTGCTGTTGCACTCTGGCAGAAACAGCCAGTACAAGACAGAGTGAAATGATGGCATAGTGTCACAATAGTGTGTCCTGATCCAGCCTCTGGCCTCTCCGGGTCACCTCTGTGCCTGACAGTGGTTCTGCACAAAGCTAAATCTCTGCCAAAATTATAGGATCTCGATGTTACTCAGGCTCTATTTGACACAGAAGTGGTGGACTGAGGAACTCAGTATTTTAACATTCCAGTCCAGAAGGACTGCAGGAATGAAATACTGACTTAGCCAGCAAACAGGCCATTACAGGGAGTGCCCCAGGCTTTTGCCTGTCCAGAACAGGTTTAGATAGCTACAGCTCTGTTTTGCATTTTGTTTCTGTCCATTGCTTAATCAAGGGCCTTTAAAGCTAAGTTTCTATCTATGTTATCAGTTTATGAAATGGGCTGGTTAGTTTGGAAATTCATTACAGGCACTGCTAGTAAGTGGTTTACCTCTGCTTGAGTTTCTGCATTCAGTTTAGTGTGTGCTTCCACTTATTCCATTAAGTGTACTCTACAGAACTCTGTGAGATGGCCACATGGTAAAAATACAGCATGCCACTTACAAAAACAAGATGCCATTAAACAGTAATAAATATAAATCTTTCAAGGGGAAAGGAACTGGTGTCTTCATGGTACAGTGCAAGTCTGGTAGCCAAAACACCCCTGCATTCAAGAGACTTACTTTGAAAAAGGTTAATGGGAGAAAAGGTAACCTCACCCCAAAACTGAGCAAAGTGTTCACTTGGAAGAAGTTGGTTTGCCTCTTCCACCTTGACAGCCTCCATTCAAACTGACATTTCAATAGCTCTGACTGGGATGTCTGCCCAAGTTTTGATACAATAAATACGTTTTCCTCCTATATGAACTGATACCATGCATGTCACTGATTATTCAAATAACTTCAAGGAGTTTTGCATATTTCTGTTTTAATGAGAAGTGCAGTAATTTCAGAGCTATCTTCCTCTTAATGGAGGCAAACCACTTGTTAATGTCATGTATGGCATCATCTGCAAATAGCATATTGCTGAACTAAAAGGCTTTAATGTGTTAGACCAGTGGCCAAAGAATCGGTCTCCATGGCAACTCTATATTAAGTTTCCCTGCTACAACAATTGTGAAGACTATTCAATCACAACTCATTTCAGCTGAATTCTTTTATATTTCTAAATGGCTCTCATGAATATTTCCACTTCCGACATTTTGTCATAGTTTTAGGAGAAAGGAAAAACATAGGAAAATGAAAGGCCAAATGAGAGTCTGACTTCAGAAAGGTTTCTATGAGCCCATTTTACATCCCTTGTCTAAATAAAACATAAAGATAAAGATAGATAAGATAAAGATAAAGATAAAGATAAAGATAAAGATAAAGATAAAGATAAAGATAAAGATAAAGATAAATTAAAAATTAGTGCAGATATGTGTAACATTTTAGATACAGCACCTACCCACAGAGCCCTGTCAGAGTCCATCAGCTATTCCCATTAAGATTTTATCAGACCAGTTTTTCATCTCTGAACTTTCACCAGGTATGTGGAGGCAGGTTCTTCTTAACTAGCAAAAATACTTTTATCACTGAGTGTCCATACCAACCTGTGGAAAGCAGCTTTCTTATCATATAAAAGCAGAGCCATCTCTCAGATTGCACACTGCCTAGCAGGAGTCAACAGCTGGAACAGCAAAGGGAATAAAAAAATGGAAAACACTTGGTTCCAACTACCTTCTGCACAATGTCCCTTTCTATTAAGAACTTCTCCTAAAAGCTTTTCAAGTCCATTTGTGACTGGATATCCAAACACATGGCTCTTTTCCATTCATGGGCTGGCCAGAGCTCTTTGCTGGTCAGTTTTAGAAGTAGTTTGACTGATGTGAATAGCCAGTACTTGATTCTTGTGCTGAATTACTGCAACGTGTAAGCAAAGAAAGAAATTGTGTGTTCCTGAGAAACTTCCACCTGATGCAAGTGCAACTGCCCACCAGCTGAGGCACCATAAGAATATCACAGCATGGCTCCAATCTCTGCACTGATTCCCCACTAAAAATAGGCAAGTGCATGGTGCCATCCCAGTTAATTGGACTCTGTCACAGGACTGACCTTTAGAATCTGAGATCACCTCTCTGTCTGTGACTCCTGCTTTCTGTAGCTGCTTCTTCCCACTGGAAGCACAAGTCAGTGGTTGACATGCACAAAACTGCCACAATGAGGACAAGATTTGTTGGAATACTAGGTAAGATTTTGGAAATAATTTCTAAAGAATATTAAAGCAGCCACAGAACCTCAACTGCTTTCAGAAATAATAATGCCTTCTACATTTCCCAATTTAAAAAAATAACTGATCACTGTCTGTGGAAACAGCAATATAGAGAGAGAGAAAAAAATTGATCCTGAATATTCCCTGAGTGGCTCAAACATACAGGCCTTTGTAAGAGAGCCTACACAGTCATTAATACATGTGTACACTATAATAATCTGCAAAATTTCTGTTGTGATTTCAGTCATCTCTGTTTCTCAATATCAGGATCACGAGTCCAAAGCTTCAGAGCAACAGCTGAAGTGGAATTTATTTTCCATAACTTATGGAAATAACTTATTTATTTTCCATACTACTAAAAATGCTAAACCAACATACTTTTACATTTTGTGGAGTACATCTCCCACCCTTTCTTGCAGAGGTACACACTGCTAATAATTATTGACAAATATTGATGAAATTGTGGGTTACTGTAGCAGATTTATTCCTGAGGTCAAAGTCTTATATTAATTTAAAATGGCAATCAAGTTAGAACAAAAGATCTGAGACTTTTAAGTCTATTCTAACATCTAGTTTGCTTATAAAACATACAGGCAGGAAAAAGGTTTGTGGTTTCAGGTTTCCATTAAAATATTTAGCACATATCCACTTGTGTTTATTTTAAAAACCACATACTTTAATCTGACCATCTCTGAAAGACATAGGTGGGATTTTTTAAGTTTCCAGGCCACATTTACTTATTTTAATGAATTGATACGACAAACAGCAGCAACAATAACATCCTGAAACCACATCAAGCATCATACGAAATTAAAATTTGAGCTTGAGTCTGCTTATCATTACTAATCTACCAGTCATTAGAGGTATTTCTCCTTAATCCTTCTTTCCTGTAATATCTTGAGGTTTGACTGCAATATGGGGGCAAAGTCATTTAAAAACATGAGACACCAAATGAATGTCTACAGGTAAAATGTCTTACAGCAATGAAGTGTCCATTTATTTTAAAAGCAGCAAGGTTTAATGGAACATTACTGAAGCTTTTAATCATTCCTCAAGATATTTCAGGCCTTTTCTCCTGGGAGCCTTATCTGCAGGGATTCCAGAGCTAAACTGCAGACAAACTGCTATTTCAGAAAGGGTTGAGGTAGTTCATGCTTAAATTAAATTGCAGAAGCCTTACAGCAATAAACTACAGTTACGAAAAAAAACCCAAAAAACAGCACTTTACATAAAAGCCTTTGTCTTTAACCACTTTCAGTAGAAGATAGAAGGTTTAATCACAGTAAGTTGAGGAAGGGCCAAACCCCACTTCCACTGGAGTTAAAACGGCTTTAGAGGGACCAAAATTTTGCCATGAGCATCAGACCAACACATTTCAGTAAAGCTCTCTACCTCCACATCTCCATGTTTTATAGATATTCCTCCCAATAAGCAGAATTTATTGACCTGGATCTAGTGGCTCAGTAAGTATGCCTGCATTCTTTTGAATCAGAATTGAATTATGTTCTCAGAAAACAGTCCCACAAAAGACAGTGTTTGCAAAACTTAATTAAACATATCCATGACCTACTTTGTATTTGAGGTGCAGGTACATAAAATGAGCAAAAGCACCTCCTTTTCTCTACTTAGCAGCTGCTGGGAAGCAGGAGCTAAGCCTTTGCTAAGAAAGCAAACTGTGCCTATGCTAGTTAGGTCATCTAAAGTCCAGATCATTTCCCAGTCACAGGAACACAATTACATGTGCTAATAAATTGCAAATAAATACTAATAAATGTCCTCGGCATGCTACTTCTTTGCCAGCTAACAATTTCCCAAATAGTTCCTCAGCACAATTCAAGAGGCAGAGCTTTCCCAGAGCCATTCCCAGGTGGCACCATGGAGCTGTTTAGCTACAGGGATGCAGGCTTTCCCTCTCCCCCTGGCCACTGTATGCAGGGCTGTTCTCAGCTATGCTTCATTTGCTAATACAGATGTGGCCTTTGAGACTACTCAAAGCAGAAGGTTGCCATGGCAGGTCATTGCACTGAGCCAGCCCAGTCACTCTGACCATTGTGCAATGCCAGGTCTCCTGGAGGACTCTTCTTTCCTGCTTTGAGCACAAGACCCTTCAGAAGCCCAGGTCCAAGAAGGTGCCCTTTAGCTCTTGTCTGGGGTCCCTGGGCTCCCCAGGACATCACATTCCCATGGAATCTAACCAGAGGAAAGTCCAATCTTTCATGACAATAGCCTGGAACCAGGTCATTGTGCTTACAGCGGGGGCCCACAGCCATACAAATGTATCTTATTCTTCCTTACAAAGATTCACTGTTATCCCATCCCTCTTCCTCTACTACGTAATGCCAGAGTTTCCACTTAATTCAGTGTGACTATCAGATGGCAAACTCAGCCACACCTGGTTTTCTATAAATGAAACTTTACAGTAAAAAAGCATTGTAGCACAAACTATAATGTTCAAAGCATTGTATTTTTACATAAAACAAGGGCAATATTGCTACTTAGAGCTAGATGATAGAAGACATTTCATCATCATTCATGCCTTTTTAAAATATTACTACAGGCATCTCTTAGGGGTCAACGGTTAGCACACCACAAGCTGATATTACACAAATATTCTGTAAGCAGTTTCAAATAAAAGTCCTTTTTCCTGTGATACAGGTGACCAGTTAATCAGTTGAAGTTAGCAGATCCAGAATATTTACTAAGCTTAATGAACAGTGATTTTTAGGAAGTATATTTTAATCACTAGATCGCTCCTAATGTAATTTACTACAAAGCTGGTAAACAGAACTACACAAACAACTGTGAGGTGAATTAACACATAATAACATTCACAAATGCTATTTGGATTTGAACATTACAATATATTTCAAACGCACAGGGAAATTACCTAAATTAAGTAAAACACTGTATTTTTGCACCTTTGTTTTTATTTCAATCCCTCTCATCTCCTCCTAAAGTCTTCCATAGCTTGAAAATGCACTTTGTGATTAGAACACTGTAAATCACAGGTCTGATATAGTAAAAACAGCTCTTCAAAATGTCCCTATAATTCTTTTGATCATATGCATTATTATTCTATTTTCTGGGTGGGTCCAAAATAAAAACCAATTTAAAGATTATTTTTCAAAATCCCAAATTAAGAAAGCAATACAAAACATCTTACGCCTATGACTCAATGTATATATATGCATACACATAGATTCATACTCATACAAGACTTTTTAAAGCTATCTAAATACCTGAGCTGACATAAAACAATGAGTAAGCAGGTCCTATGACTATAAGGTCTTAGGGCACTGAAGATGCAGAGTATTTTCAGCTGCAGAAGAAGTCAGTGGAGGAGGGAATTTACACATTTCAGAGGAGAATGTGAACACTTCAAAGACTACTGCAGTCACACCTTTTGTTCATAGGGTACTTCAAATATTAGAAAGGAACAGAGAAACCTGAAAGCATTTTTAGATGTTTTGGGGGAGCTTTTAAGACCCTGAGAACTGCTCGGGTTGTCTGTTTAAGAGTAGGTTGTAAATAACACATGATTAATACCATGATGAATGTGGGCAGTTGTAGTGCATGTTTTTTGGTCCTGACACATTTAAGAGCACATCTCATTTAAGCATCACTAGAGAGTGAGAGTCGAAAGCTAGGCAGATGTGGGGTTGCCTAATGCAGAAGTGACCCACCAGCTTCCTCAGAGCACCTGGTGTCCAAGGGGATGCAGCCACATCTGAACTCCATGAGACCTTCTGCCTCTCAGGGGAGTTACTGTTTTGGGCATACTATCAAGATACCATGGTTAAACAGATTCTAAGGTCAAAGTGGGCTGCGTTGAAGCAGAGGCCAAGTAAAGACATTATTTACATTATTTACATGATCAAGGTCGACCAATACAGATTTTATTACACAAAGTTTAATGTATAGATCCTCTAGCTTTTTCCAGCATGTGAACAATACTCTACAATTTACTGAAATTAGGATCTTCATTCTGCTCAAAATCTTCCTTATTTTAACAACCCAGCATTTATAGGAGATTGACAGTAACCTAGACTGAGGAGTCCACTCTATTTTCTACGTGGGTATATGCACATAAACATTCACAGTTCAGACAACACCTAGGTAACAGATCTAAATGACCTTAATTTTACAGCTTGAATTGGTCCAGAGACCAATTTAATTTAACTTTATGTATTCCTCCCACAAACATTCTTACTTTGAATTCACTATTCCTCTTTTCAGTTTTGTTTAACCACTAAATAAAAATCACCAAAAACCAAATGAATAGAGTATTATTCATCCAAAAGGCTTTTTCCATACAAAGAGAATTTAATTAAATTAGATCTTAATCCAGTTAATTAAAGTGCAAACTATGCTCAGACAGCCCTAAAAAGTATTTGTTCCATAGTCTGGGCATCCATTTAAAAGCATATCATAAATCATTTCATTTTGCTTGTCTTCTAGCAGTAATAATTACAAAACCAGAGCACATTTTTCTAGCTGCTATTAATACTCTCCAGGAAAAGTAAGAATGATTATCCCCATTTTACAGGTGGGGAAACCTATTTCCCATTTCGTTAATGATCCCCTCTCTCTTTGCACTTCATTAAGTCATTCACAGAAGTATAAAGGGAATCTAAAATAGTGTCATGATAGTATTTGTAGCATGTGCAGTTTTTCATCATTTTGCCCTGGGCTGACTGGCTTCAGTGAAGTGTTGGATCAGCTTTGGGAACTAAGATACTGAGATTTATTAATGATATGCACATCTACATCTGACTAAATACTACTCATGTAGAAACCTTCCACTGAGTAAAACCATAGGGAGAAGTCCTTATTAACTGAGGTCTCATGAA
This sequence comes from Gymnorhina tibicen, assembly GCA_013399875.1. Classification (NCBI taxonomy): domain Eukaryota; kingdom Metazoa; phylum Chordata; class Aves; order Passeriformes; family Artamidae; genus Gymnorhina; species Gymnorhina tibicen. Next base: position 129,350 of record VXAZ01005144.1, read on the forward strand.
TGACAAGCAATGGAATGTCAGCTATTTAATTCATAAGATTTCAGAAAGTAAATGAATGAGAAAAGCAACTTATTTTATTCCCCAGAATGTTTTACATTTTAAAAACTACCTCTCAAAAAATTCCCAACTCTTAACTTAGCGTCTAAAATAACAGTTCAGATAGAGAAAGTGAAGTGCTTAGTTGATTGCCCTCTTATTCAACGTAAAAGGTCTCTCCTGGGTTCAGCACATGCACAGATATGCATCAGTTCCAGGAAACATTATCTTCAAATGATGTCTGAATCAGAAGATAAATTCACCAATTGAACTTTCTGGTTATTTTAGCTCCTTTAAGCAACTGAATTGCTACCAAAGCTGTTGTAACCACAGCTAGTTTCTGTGTTATTTCTTTGAGTGACAGCTGTAAAAATGTCACAGTGACCTTGAAAACAGGACTAATGTGGAAGCACTGTGGAAGATAAAAGACACTGAAACACAGAGACTGTTTTGGATGGATCTACGGCAGACACATTTGTGCCTCTATATTGCTTTTTACAGCTGGTGTGTGAATGTTGTGTGTGTGATATTAGATTTTACTTCAAGCCTCTCTGACATCCATCAAGATGCAGCTGAAGAATCAAGTGTCGTACAGAAAAGGGGTGACTTCAGTTTCAGGGGAGTGTGTTAAGGAATACACTCCAGCCTGCAGGAAAGGCGGGCAGCACCTTGACATTACAACTCCTGCCTAACCACCTTCAGCTCTGCCCAGCATCCACTCTGCTCCCACATCTGGAATTCTCAACATCCATTCCTCAGACCTCTCCAGCAATCCCCTCATTTATACTACAGGTTTTTAAAATAAGATTGCAGCAAAAAGATACTTATAAAACTCTGGTTTAGAATTACATTCTGTATCATCTCTCCCAGTTTTAGGCATGCTGTGTCAAGACTAAAAGATAAACTATTTGGGGAAGAGACCGTGTTTATGATTTTTTATTTCTATCCAGTATTTTGCACACCTAGGACACTTTATGCCAAACTCATGAAAGGTGTGCTATTAACACAGACCACTGCTATGATACAGTGGTAGAATAGCTTCTTATGAAATAAATATATACTTGTTGGGGGATTTTTTAATTTCATAAAGATCAAGTTTTGAGAAGTCACATTTCATTCTTATTCTAAACAGGGAGAAATTTGACAAAAGAAAATTATTTTTAAATGTTTTTATGCCACAATATGGAATCCCATATTTAATTAAATGCATTTTTTGGCTTTTTTTCCCATTCTAAATATTCTGAAATTGTATACAAATGGTTTTGACAATATTTTACATTCTTATAAACTTCTCAACTCCTACCAGAAAGGATTAATCTATAGCCAATGTTACAAAAGCTCCATAGTGAGGACAGTAAGACTAATTCACCTGAGGTCATATAGTGACAACAAACTGCTCTCAGAAAACAGAATGTCTTCCTTAAAGTCACAATGTAATACAAAGAATGCATTGGCAACAGGAACTAATACATCTACCTGCTTAGTTTCTTGCTGCTGTTTCTACAATTATGTGGTGCAGGTACAGTTGCAAATGTATAAATTGATGAGCATAATTAGTAAAATGCAGCATAGTTTGTAAAACTCTCAGACAAATACTGACAGTTTAAATTCAGCTTTTACAGCATGAATTACCTTTCTAGAGCACTTCTCTGAAGAGATTTATTACCCATTTTAATTGTAATTGTAAGATTAGAATTTGCTGTTTGATTCTATGTATTTGAACTGTAGTTTCATAATCTCTTAAGAATTAGAATGATAAATGTTAAAAAAAAAATAAATAATACATATATTGGGCAGCATTTTATTACTCTGCCACTTCACTCAAGGAGATTTTAATGCTTCTTTAAGCACCACAAGAAAAATTTCCACATATTTCCACACAGGGCCTCATAACTGGAAGTGAGAGAGCCCACTTGTACCTGCCATCTGTTCTGCAACTCAAAATCCTCTTAGTGGACGGAGATACTACCTTCTCTCTTAACCCATAAGGATCTCCCTGTGTCCAATTAGTCTGTCTGGAATTACTCAGATGAAACGTCAGTAAGGTCAGTCCTGCTTGCAATACATCACTGTCACCTCCCCAAGGAAGAAAATTTGGGAGTCACAGAAAAACCTTTTTCTGCATGAGGGAAGTGGGAAGAGTTAAAAAACAGAGAGAAAGAGAGAGAAATTCGGACTGGGAGTATGATGAGCAAGGTTTAGGTATGGGGGGAACCAGTGAACATAAAAATGGATTGTGACAGACAAAATAGAAGGAGGAAAAATAAAAAAGAAAGAGAAAAATTATATTTAGAAAAGGAAAAGATAATGCAGCTAGTTGTAAAATTACATTAAAAAATAAGAAAGAAGGGAAGACACATTTTCTGTCCCGTTCTATGTATTCTGTACTCTCTCTTTAATTCTATTAGTCAAACATTTAGCCAAACTTCTAGTTGCTGAAAAGAAATTACCTTCCAGTATCAGTTAAATCATATTTTTAATTTTTTTTTTACATTTGGTTAGGAAGCTGGCAAAAAGAATAGAGTATCAGTAATATACTAAAAAGTTTTGCTTTGAAAAATTTCCTTCAGATCATAATCAATTTTCTGCAAAATACATTGAAAATACTGATTAAAAATATACTCCTTTCCAGCTAGGAAGGAAATACAAGTAGTTTTATATTTAAATTAGCTCTTAATTTTAGTATATAATACTAATCATTACTATTCAATACTTAATCCCTGCATTTAGTGATTCAGTAAATTGTTTGCAAAGCAACTCAAGTCTCTGAGGATTTGCTTTTGGACATCACCCTTTTCCCATTTCACTCTTCTTCACCTCTCACCCACTCTGTCTACAACTCAAAGGTAAGAAGAATTAGGCATTTTCATGCCTTCCACAATTTTCATCAAGACAGTACAAAAATGGTTATATCCTTTTGCTATTGTTAAGAACTAAGACTAAGAGATCCAAAAGAATATTCTGTTGTTTGTTTGGGGTTTTTTTAGTTTGAGAGTTCACATCTCTTTCCAAGGCCCTTCGTGCTCATATCAGCTGCAAACATTCAGTGGCACAAGATGTAAGAAGCCCTTAGGGATTATTTATAAACTTACTTATTAAATCTGTGATGATTTAAAGCCACATTTTAACCAAGGTAGCCTAGTTCTAGTTAGTTATTTATTCATATAAATCCTAATCATGTTTGCATTGTACTGAGCAAAATGTCTTAATTAAACTGACAATTTGTTCCATGGGCTAATTTTATGCCACACAAATAGCTATTTTCTATCAGGCTTATTTTTATAGTCTTTTTTATTGTCACTGAATATGTTCCTTTTTTTGTTCTGTAACAATTCTATGCTCTGCATAGCAATACTAATCTATACTGTTATATAAATCCAGTAATTTGTGGCCTCTAATTGGGATATTTATGTCACTATGGGCAGCTTCATAAATAAATGCTTCATCATCCTTACAGTATTTTCTGTTAAGCTCCTGGAAGGGTTATGTGTGGAAGTACTTTTATCTTTATTTACAAAAGCAGAACCAAGTTTATGTCCTCACCATGTCAATCCATGTCAGGAAGCTGAACATATTTGCAACCATTCTCCAGCAGTGCAGACTTGTAGACCAAAACAGTTTGTGCTTGTATTTTAAAACAGAGGTCCCACAAAAGCTGATTTTTAGAAATGGTCCTCTGCCTGTACTTGCTCCCAAGCCAAACCTCAGAGCTGTTTAGAAAGATGCCAGTTAGCCCAAAACAAAAACACAACAGGGAAGACTTGAACACTGCCATGAGTTAAATGATATTTTTTTGGCCCTGGCCTGTCTAAAGTTTGCTCAAACATGATTAGGTGAAGAGAATAGGTTCTGATCTTCACCTGGACAAAAGGACAGGATTTTATCCAAGACTACCAATGCAAGAAAAGTAAAATGAGAGAACAAAGGATGAAAAGAAGTCTATTGCTCTTGTTAAGAAAAGATCTGGCTTTCCCTTGAGACAGGGGGCATGAGCCCTGCAAGGAAAAAAAGTGCAGCCGGATGTAATTGCTAAAATGGGTGCAATCAAGAGAATTGGCTGGGAAACAAGGAGAAGGGGAGGATGTTATTCCTTTATCCCTGGTTTAAAAGCCTCCCAGTATAGGAAGGCTGAGTGGTTGAAGTGAGAGTAGCTACTTCCTTCAGAAGATCTTTAAGTGCTTTGGCTGGAGTCACATCAAGTTCCTTGCATTTGCTGAGGTTAACAGAGCAGAGCTGAGTTGCTCCATTCCTCTTTTTTGCTGGAAAGATAAATTTTTCAATTATAAACATCAAAAGCTTTATTATTTGGTGAGATGGCTAGCAGGAAGCAAGGTCAGCCTATACCACAAAGTTTTTAACTCATAATAATTACAGACTGCCTTGGTTTTATTCAGATCTTGGCTAAAAGCAAATTCAAGTTCAGGGTACCCTTTTCCTGTTTCCTTAAATGCAAAGGAACAATCTAGCTTAGGTGAATCAGTAGAGTTAGACTGAAATCTGGGCCTAGTACCCTAGTCACTGGGCTATTGATGTTCTGTCAATGCATATGTATTAAATGATACATATTCTAATCATTTTCTGCCTCTAAAGGAAAAGTCTGAGTCTATTTTGATATGTTGAGTCGAAAAAACAGGTAATACTTCGAATAAAACTGAATCCTCTCTTATTCCTTTATCGTAAGTATCAAGCATTACTCTCACAGATTAAATGCTTACCTTTTAAGTGACAGAAATGATGGGCAGAACCTAACAAACACAACAAAGGGAAAATAATGTCAGTAATAACAGGAGAAGGAGTTAATTAAGTTAACTTGGAAAGAACATTGAGAACCCTGCTACCAAGCTGTCAGTGATCAGCCATGTCATGATCACAGGACACTCCAGGGAGAAAGGTAACCTCAAAGCCATTTGGTCAGTGGAAAGTCACAGACTAATTTCAGTCACTTACGGGTCACAACTTTAAATATGACTACCTAGAGACTCAAGAAGTTGATCCAAGTGTTGGCCGTTTGTATCTCATTTGAAAATGTCCCAAATCTCATTCAGTGTGGTGCATTGAAAACATGGAATCCAGACTAAGATCAACTGCACAGGGCCAGATTAATCACAGCTCCAATGAAAATGAAACAGATCTTTCTATTTTGCAGAGGAGCAGTGAGTAGTAGGATAGTTATGGCCTTCATCTAAAAGATATGTGCTATTAAAAGGTTCAATAAAGGCATAAGACACATTCATTCCTATTCTGCTATTGAGTTTTATTCTGAATCTAGCATACAAAAGAAATAAGGAAAGTTAACTTCTCTAAAACATATGGATAATTTCAATAAACCAATCAATGACACAAAAAAAAAGTCACTTCTGCTGTAGAGGTATGTGGGCACTACACAGTCACACAAAGCCACAAAGAATGAAAATACCTTCCAATTACTTTTTCTTTACATTCGAGATATATTTCATTTGGACTTTCAAAACTAATAAGGTGGTATGCTTATATGGTAATACCCTATGTTGCACAAGTGGGACTTGGCAATATGCTATGTTGCCATCTGGTTTTGTTTATCATGTATTTTAACTATTAAACATTTATTGAAGACCTTACTGGTTAAGCAATTCCTCAGTAATTGCAGTTATTATTTATTAATCATATTACATCTACATAATTAGTTAGGGGGTCCTTCTGGTATCCTTACTCACACTGAGTAATAATTTACTCCATGATCTACCCCAATAAAACAAACCACAAATCTGGCTAACACTCATCACAAATTTGGGAAGCAAAACTGGTTTTCCTGTGGCATTTTCACAGTGTGTATTAAGTTAAATGGACACATGCATGCACATGTGTATGTGTGTCTTCCAGTTATCCAAAGAGTTGAGTGGTATTCAGCTTAATAATTTCAGTTTAGAGGTGTCTATGTTGCCAATTTTTCTGAGATAATAAATTGGTAGGAAAGGCATGTCAAGATCTATCACTGCTAGGGATTTGATCTGTGTTATTAACTCACATTCTAAAAGACAGGTGATTTTTTTTTCTTAAGATACTTTATCTGATACCTTGTTCAATACCAGCCTCTATCTTTGGTTATTTTGTAATAACCAAAGTTTAAGATTCACATCATTCTTTTTCAGAGAGAAAGGTACAATTTTGTGTAATTTGAAGATCTGAACACTGGATGACTGACTATATCTAATCATCCTAAAATGAAGAGCAAAGCCTACCATTAAGATACATCTTAATTAGTTTCAATGAAACTGTTATTGAGCCTCTCAATAAAGAAATCAGGTATGTCACTGTCCTGGGTTACAATGTATTCTATTACCATGAGCTGTTGAAAACCAGATGTGCCGATGTTCCTTGCCTCCTCCCTCTGGACTAGCTTCTGTTAATAGGCCCAACAATGCCTTGCCCCATGACTCATAGATAACCTGCACCTGGACTATCTCCTGTTAATGGCCCCATCAGTGCCTTGCCCCATGAGTCACCATCCCATTGTGAGATGCTCCGCCCAGGGGGAAGGAGCCAAGCGTTCCCACTGGGATAAAATCTGGAGTTTGGAACAGCATGAGCAGCCTTACCTGCTGGGATCTCAGAGGACAAGGACTACACCACCACTGGATTTTCGGAGGAGGACCAGACTTCTCCTTCTACAAGATCACCACTTCAACAGAGCCATTTCAAGGAGAACTGCAGCTACCGCCGAATCGGACTGCTCAGACCTCTTTCTACAGGATCACCGCTTCAACAGGACCATTTCAAAGAGAACTGCAGCTACCACTGCATTGGACTGCTACCAACACCCTGCCTGGCAGGGTGCCAGGTTGTACCCCTGACTCTGTCAGGCTTTAAACCAGTTTCTCTGTATTATTGTTTTGTTATATATATATATATATTAGTAAAAACTGTTATTCCCATTTCCTCATATCTTTGCCTGAAAGCCCCTTAATTTCAAATTTATAATAATTTGGAGGGAAGGGGGTTGTTTTGTTTTTTTTTTCCATTCCAAGGGGGGCTCCTGCCTTCCTTAGCAGACACCTGTCTTTCAAACCAAGACAGTCACCAAAAAACTGTATCAAACAGTTTGACTTTATATAATCAGAAACTGAGTACTCTTCAGAGGTGGTTTTGTCCAGTATACATGAGCCAATGAAAGTAAAGGTAATAATGTATGTGTTCAGCAGGAAGGGAGCTTGACATTGCACAAATAATCAAGGCAGAGATTATTCTGAGAAAACAATATGCCACACAAATAAGAGCCCTTGAGAAACAAGACATCAGGTCTCTGCTTGCCATTTGTGAATAAGGAAGACATGTCGCAGTCCTTCCTAATGAGGCTGATCCAGACAAGACATTAAATAACTTATTTTGTTACCTCAGCCTGGCAAAACTGTAAATGCCACAACATTTCAACATGTTTATGGCATATTGGGTTTGTGTTATCATGTATAGATGAGAACCTCTGGCATTAGAAAAAGGCACAAGTAAGTTTGTTTTCTACTTTCTTTCAGTTCTCAATGATGAAAATCATGCAAAGGGTCTTTTTTTCATAATAAACTGATTTTGTTGGGTTTAGCACCGGCTCTGAAATTCCCATCTCAATAGAGCTTAAAAATTCCACCAAGACAATATTTTAAAGGGATATATATGTAGTTGAGCTAGATTCATTTGATTTGTACACATTATTAATATCTACGTGGCCAGAGAATCAGGAAGAGCTATAAACACAAAATTGAGCCTGGAGGAGGTTTTCAGTACTCTCTAGGAAGAGCAGTAGGTGGAGCTTTGTCTATATTAGAATTGTGACCCTTGACCAAGGTTTCTTTGGTAGAAATAAATTTAGCAGAAGCATGCTGGAACTGTAACAAGTAGATGAGAATAATAGTTCGCCCTTTAGAATGTCTTCTTGTTTCCAGAGGTAAAATTAGTTTTCCCTTCATTTTTTTGTGTTTGACTTCATCATTATTCAAAAGCATTGTGTGTGCTATATTAAGACTACAAGTTAGACTTTCCTGTTGTAATTAACACAGATGGCAAAAGCAAAAATAAACAGAATTCTCAAGGGCTGTAAGCACACTAAGTATATTTTAGTTCATTTTCACTAGAGAAGGAAATCTTAATCACAAGCACAAGAAACTTTGCCTCAACAGAACAGAGTACTCCAGTACTCAAATAAGATCAGTTTCTGGCAGCTAATTTAAAAGTATAGCATAAAACTACTACAGCACAACAGAATTAAAACTATCTCTCTTTGGCTCCCAGTCAATTCTGATACACTTCTCTGGTACAAATTTCTTTAGCAAGTTTGCTCTCCTCATTAAGACATCTAATCATGTAAATATTGTAAAGAAAACTTTTGGAATGAAAAATTCTACAGGAACATTATGAACAACTTCATACTCTTTCAAGCTCTACAGAAGTTTTCTACTCTTTGAGCCTTTTATTTTAGTATCTACTAGCTATAACAAAGAATCAGTCAGTTAAAGGACAGCAAGTATGAAATTCAACTTTGAAATTCCATTGTAGCCCCTAAAATGGTATGTCATAATTTAATGACTACACACAAGTTTAGTAGCTGTTGAACATCTCTATGGGCAAGATTTATGCAGTCCCATTGTCTCAATAATCTCACACACTTGGCCAATGCACTATAAGTTTCAGTCAAGCACGCTGGCTAACATTATAGGCAATGCAGCTGCCTGTTACTAAATTATATTTTATTTAGTTGAAAAGGGCACAAGAGTTGAACTGTTCAATTCCAGTTTCAGGGATTTTTAGTAGGCCACAAAGGATGAGGCTGGTTTTTTATTGTTTAATGCTCAGTGTTTCAACTTTGCAGCACATGCAAGAAGAATGTCCCATTGTTAAGGTTAACAGGCTGGCTTAGATATCCCTGGTCTTGCATCCTGATCATCCATAGGTTCACAACATAACTCTGGGCAGGACTCTTTGAACTAGACTGATCTTGTTTAACTTCAGATGCTTCAAAGTATTCAATCTATATCAATATCAAGTTTCCTTCCCAGCAATGCAAAAAAAAGGTGTGCATCTCGAGAGAGATTTATTTTGTCCTAAAAGAGATTTCTAAGAGAGGCAGCAGTGGTACTACTGACCTTGTACTCCTGATGCCTGCAGTGGTACCAACTGACTGCAAATGGAGCTGAAAGTTCAGGATTTTCCTGAGCTTTGAATAGTTTGTGTAAGATAAAATAGATTTATCTATGTTAAGTGGTCACACCACTAGACAAAGTGGGCTCTCCTAGCGGCTCTCCAGCAGCCTGGAGTGTACAAGCTGTCAGAGAACAAAGCATGGCCCGCTCGCATGGGCCCAGTGCCAGTGACTTCAGTGTGGACTAGCACCTGAGAGAGGATTCTTCTCTGACCACTTGCACAGCCCAGGCTGCTTTCCCCACTACCAGTGCCCACCATGTCTAGTTCTTGAAGGCAGCTTGTACAAGTGTTCCTGAGCTCCAGCTATGTCAGCAACAGCAGCGCAGAAGGCAGTGTACTAAAGACACTTAGGGACCTATGTCTCTGAGCTTTATTTCTTCACCTCACTAAAGGAGAGTAGGACTCCCCTTGTTTAATGCATGTTCTGAATATGAAAATGTAAAAAAAAAAAATAGAGATTAGGAAATGCAGTAATTGCAGTAATAACATAATGGTAATAATAATCAAAAAATCCAGCTTTTATTACAACATTTTTATATAGAGACACTTCAAGAAAACAAGATCTTTTTGTCCATTCCTAAGCATGTTTGTTAAAAATTAAATAAAAGCTATCGAAAATATAAATTACAAAAGGAGAATTTACTCTGACAAAATGTTTATTTCCCATATATATGTGGTATTTGCTACGAATATTTGCTTTAATCATATTCTTCTACTGAAGCTTTTTAAACAGTATTAAGAGCATTAGAAATGTCATGACCATTTAATTTCTACAGAAGAAGGAAAAAGAGGAGTACTGCAGCAAGCTTTGGTTTTGTAGCTAAAATTTAAAACTATGGGATGTTTTGGCATTCTATTATATGAGAAATTGCTGAAGTCATGTAATTAAAGACTATTGTAATGCATATACACCAGAGGGCAGAGTAAAGGCCACTGAACTTGGACATTTCCTGGCTTTGAGTGCACAATGCAGCAACAGGACAGTTCAACAGGGAACATAACATTTTTTGCACTTAATAGAGTATCTATAATTCAAGTAACTTCTTCCTAATTGCGTTGTTGCCAGTTGTCATCAGATGTTAAGCTAAAGACAGAATGATGTGTAACAGAAATGTGCTGCTGCAATAACAAGGAACATGAATTACCCTTTGCCATAACTCAGTAAGTCAGAGCCAACCAGGAAGTACTTGACTGTGCCATAATCTATCCAGGCCTGTCTCAGCAGAGTAAGAACTGCAGGAACTTTACGAAACACTGCTGTTTGTTTGTTTCTCTGGGGGTTTTTTGGTTTTGTTTCCAATGAAAGAGAAGGAGAAAGTTCAGGCTATTCCTGAAGTGTAATTTCCTAGCTTGCTTCCAACTCAGAGTGGTGCTTACTACTTGGAGTGGCAGCCAAAGCATCCCAGCTGATAGAGGATCGATAAGCTAATGTGACTGCAGATATAAATTCTAAAATTTTAAAAACCACATTTCTAAACAGGCTTGGGATAGCCTCATGTTCAAATCAATTGACTCTTTGGCAATTATTTTTAAAATTATGACCCTGTTTGTCTTTCTTCTGTTGAATATTTGCCTGGAGAATGAATGTGAGTTATTCAAGAAAGTAAATAGGAATCTGATTCAGAAGGACTAGCAGAAAACAAAGGAAAAATTCCTTAATGTATTACTAAAAACTTCATGTAAAGGGTTTGCCTATAATTTTTAAAATAAAATTCAGCAGTAGAACAAATCTCTCTTTCAGAAATGGCTGCCTTATGCACTGAGGGAATAAGAGGTGAACTGCATTTTAGAAGAGAATCTGAGCTGTGATCTTAAAGTCCCAGTTGTATCCTCTCCTTATAGTTGATTAATGCAAAAGCTTACATCTGAATGCACTTTATTTTAGGACAAGCAATTTAGTGCTCATAGCTCTTCAGAAATATTAGTACATGCTCTTTGGTTCTTCTCCTGGATAATGTAAAATTGAATCTGAGCAATTAAAGGTGTTTTCTAGAGCTGTAATAACTTCATTTTAATATCATTGCATTATCTGTTACTTCAGTTGTTTCTAAGCTTTTACTAATTCAAACTGAATGTTCTTGACATGACATTTCCCCTGATATATACCTGTTTGTTAGAGACAGCTGGTCAATTATTTAATTGACATAAGTTGTATTCTTACTTACTAGGAAAGAACATGTCTGTTGTCTATCGCCATGTTACATCAATTAACTTGTGTGAGAATTGGGAGTAATTTCCTCAGTTCTGCAAATGTTTTTCCATGTTTCATTCTGCTTTTGAAAAGCATAAGTTCTATAGGAAACACTAAAAAAATAAGAATGTTTGTAATGTTTTGTGTATGTGGGCACACATGTATGTACAGAAACTTAGTCCAAATTTGAAACACTAAGTCTGCAGTGAAGCCTATTAAAATCGCTGCTAGTTTGTGCATTTTTTCAATTTCTTTGTAACCAGTCCTATGTAATTTATTCTTTTACAAAACTGTGAGGTCCATAGAAAGAGCGATCTTTTCTTTCTGTGTAGATATGTCAAGATGTAAAAGGGTTGCATCAGAATCTCCCAAACTGTAAATGATCATCCTGCTGTTCAGACTTTGTAATAAATACTGCTGGCTCTCCACTGAGAGTGTAAGCTAATCTGAATAAGGTCTCCATGGGGCACAATTTAGAACACTAAGGATGTCTGACTCAATAAACAGCTGGTTGATTTAACAAAAGGGTGCATGAGATCAGAATGACAAATTAATTTGGGCTAAGTGAAAAGCCATGCTTTTAATTTTTTTCCTATAATAGAATGGCTTGGCTTGGAAGGGACCTTAAAGATTATCTAGTTCCAATGCCTCCACCATGGGCAGGGATACCTTCCACTAGACCAGGTTGCTCAAACCTGGAACAATTCCAAGGATGGGGCATCCACAGCTTCTCTGGGTAGCTTGTGCCAGTGCCTCACCACCCTCACAGTAAAGAATTTCTACCTAATATCTAACCTGAATCTACACTCTTTTAGTTTAAAAGCATTCCCCTTGTTGTACCAACATTTGCCCATGTGAAAGGTTGCTCTCTCTCTTTAATAAACCCCCTTTACGTTCTGAAAGGTGGCAGTGAAGTATCCCTGGAGTCTTTCTTCTCCAGGCTTAACACCCCAGCTCTCTCAGCCTGTCTCCATAGAACAAGATCAGGGGCTCCAGCCTTCTGATCATCTTTGTGGCCCTTTACATTAAAATAAAGGAATGGGAACCTTATCTTTTCAGTACCTTTACTTTAAATGTACAGCACCCTTACACAGATTTTGCCTTTCAAAACTCTACAAATTTTTACAGGTTTCAGGAAAAGGGCAGGATTACATTGGAGCCCAAAGTCTCTACCACCACTGAGTATACTGTGTGAATATTTTTCTGTAAGAATTTTTCTTTCCATGCAATTTCAGAGAAAACAAATACCGCATTAAGAGGCAGAAGGAAAACAACTCAGTCCCAAAATCTGTTGTTCTGTTCTGATAAATTTTGCCTGACAGTTTGGTATAGAAATATGAGAGATGTTGCAATTCCATATGTTTAAATTCAGAAATGGATCTTAAAGCAGAAAAATGTTTTTGTATTAAAACCAAGCAACATTATCTTTTCACCCTGTCTGTCCTTCTTCCCAGTAGAGGAAAAGGATGTTTCTAGGTAGCTTCAGCATAAAATAATATATATCCAGTTTCTTTCCCTGCAAATATCCGGAGAAAATTTTTTACAGTTCTGCTCCACTTTGAATATGAGTGTGTTTTTGGACTTGTGGTTTTTATCTAAACATGACTATTGTACACATAATTTTCTTACATCCTATGTGGACCACAAACTGAAAAGCTGGTCTCAAATAAATCACTAGTGAAAAGTGCTGTGGTATGAAACTCAATAAGGAGCACTTCTTTTCCTAAACCTGCAGGCCAGAGGTAGAAGCAAGAAAGAGGGGGAAAAAAACCCCAACCAACTACAAAGTGAATAAACTGACAGGACTCACAGAGATGAGAATAAATGAAAACAAAATAGCATAGGCTGCATTTTATCAATATATCTCAGCACATGGAAAGTGACAGAGCTATTTATAGCAAGCAGTCCTTTTCTGTTTTCCACCAGGTTTTACAACCAAAAACTATATTGCATAATCAAGTGTTGAACTGTCACAAAGCATGAGTCCAAACCTCAGAAACAAAGTACACTGCTAGTTCACATTTTGGCTAGGCTAGAGGAGGCTTTTTAAGCCTTTTCCAAAATTGCAGGATAAGAATCAAGCCCTGCTTTCTAGAACTTCATACTGTTTCACCTCTACCACCTTTCTGCCATTACATTAGGTTTTCCTGGACCACTGGCATCCAGGGAGAACCTAGAAAAGCTGAGAGGTGGCACCATCTCCTTTGTGTGCACAGTTTGCCACTGTACATGTGGGAGAGTCCTCTCCATCTCTAACCAGTTGTCCAGTCATTTAAGGGACACAATTAAAACAGAGATGGCTGGGCATGGGAGAAGAAGGATCTATTTTAAGCTTTCATGTATACTTTTGAATTCACATTAGGCCTACTGGGCACCATCCTCCTCCTTCTGCAGCACTGCTCCACAGTTCTACTTTGCAGGGAAGGAATATCAAAAGCAGAAAGACTCAAACACCAATTTCTACAGCAATCTCTCCCTAATATCCAATCATCAAAAAAAGAGAAAGCCTATGGAAGGCTAAGTGATTCTGTTTCAATCCATTATAACCCTCTGAAATGGCAACTTGCAAGCAGCCAGTATAGTAGGTGATCCTCAGGGAGTAACAGAGGCAAAAGAAAAGGCACCCAAGTGAATGTTTAATTCTTCCTTCAGCCTTTCTGATATCCAAATGGACCATAAAGAGTCTGGAATCTCAGATGTATTCAATTTAGAGACAAATAAAATCACTTTCCCACTGAAAAAAAATAAATAAAATTGTAAACACTCATGGAGCAAAAAAATCACTGCTGTTTGTTCAGAGGCTTATGGAATAACATCAATATCTTGCTCAGACTTAAGGACCCCCTGCATTCCTCTGTCAGAAAAATTAGCAAGAGAAGAAAAGACAATGATTTTTATAGACAAGAGCCAGAATATTCTTGGCAATTACAGTAAAATTACAGTAAAAGTGGGCAAATTTATTTCAAGTGCACAATGCAATTGTATTAATGCATTGATGATAAATGACATTCTGTCTTTAATGTATAATAAGTTTATATTTAGGTTGTGGGTAGAGAGGAAATGCAACCTTTTTGTAATGTCCTTTATTGAATACATAGAGTGAAAAAGCCCAGCCCAATTTCTGGCAGCCCTCTTAAAGGTCAGTACAATTATTTTTAAAACAATCACAATATTTATTGTTAGCACCACTAAACTGAGAACCACATTGGGTCTCTCACTGCTCAGTATCTCAGACTGTGCCTCCTCAAAGAAAAAGAGACGATCTTTGCACAAAAAGAAAGGCTGGTGGGTGGGGGAGCCAAGTCTGAATGAAGCCTTGTTCTACAGTCTTGAGGATTAACACCACCTCCTCTCCCCTATCAGGGTGGCAGTCCGTTTGAAAGTAGTAATAGCCTGCAGGCCATTGCTATGAACAGCATGTTTCAAATACAGATTTCAAAGCTCTTTACAAAGGATTACCATTATCTGCATTTTACATACAGGAAACAAAAACATTTGGGAAGGAGATATTCTCTGAGGATGAGAACAGGAGAAGAAACACTACCTCCTTAGTTACCATCCATACATTTTCTGTTAGGCTAGCAACTTGAAAGCTGCTGGAAGCCCACTGAAAAAAAAAAGTGATTTAATGTTTTTAGTAAACAGGCAGTTTCCAGCATATTCTAGTGCTGCAGGTAGAAAATTATGGACTGAGTTTAGTGAACTTGTATTAATTTACATAAGTGAATTCAGCTGTTATATACAAAAGCTAAAGTAATGATTAGTTATAAAATTTCTTTATATACAGTATCTCTATAAAAAAGAAAAATTCTCCCCCAAAATCTACCTGTTCTCAAGAGGAAGTTTTGTTCAAATATAGTTACTGAAATTAGAAAATCATCTTTATAAGAAGTGTCTGGGGTACACGTTAGCTTTGTAAGTGTCCTCCACAGCAGCTTCAAGGAAATAAACACCTGTTTAGAGATTAACTTTAGGTCTAACCTGAAGAAGGAAGAAAGCTATCTGTGAACATAACTTTCTCTAGGAAAAAATCCTGACAACACAAAACTTTTTTTGTGCTGGTGAGGTAATGCTTTAGGTGATCTCATACGTCTTTTCCACCTCTAGCATCTGCACTTCTGAGAATTTCCAAGGAAACCCGTCCTCCAGTAGTTCAAATAGACCAAAGGAGCCAAAAGGAAACTGAGTGTTTTCTTAATTTCTTTTTTTTTTTTTTGATGGAGTGAGCAAGATATCTTGTTCTTCATTAATTTTTTTCCACCTATTCAAATTTTTCTATTTATAGAGAACAGCTTTACACTTAATTGACAAAGCCAAAATTAGGATGCAATACATATTTTTGCACATTCCTTTAGCACCAAAGCATGTGAACAGTAGCACTATATGTTTCATTCCCTTTCCTTTTTCTATTTTGCCTGCAAAATAAAAAGGTGTTTGTGACATTACAGTTGCCATAATGGAAAATGACAGCACGGAGGCGGGAATGTCATTGTATTACCATGGCAATAGACAAACACTGCTTATTACTGGTAGTTTTAGGGTTTCACTCAAGTATTGGAAACACTTTTTAGTTCTTTCTTCTTATGCAAACATACTTTAGTGATTTTTGGCTGGCTTGATCCTTTCTGGCTCAATCAGGTGCAAATTAAATGGCAGTTTTGTGGGCCAGGAAGGTCTCCTGCTCCCCTGAGAAATAAATCACCTTGTGATGACAGACTTCATTTCCACTGCCACCCCTTCCCTCAGTCATGGCATGTGGCGGTGTGTCCTGTCATACCAGAGTCGCCTCAGGTGATTACCTGGTATGATGAGGACCCCAGGGACACCACCCATGAACTTACCACCTTCTCCTCCTCTTAAGTTATTTGCCATACAGTTGTACCCACTCCTGTCTCCCCCTAACCGTCTATCACCCAGTTGTATCCGCCCATGCTCCACCCCTGAGCAGCCCAGTTACCACCCCTCATACCCACCCCCTTGTCAGTCAAGCATTCCCTCTAGAAAGTTCTCCCCAGTTCACTCCTTGATTGGTCTCTGTTAATCCCTTTCCCCATTGGTTACTATTACCCAATCCTGTTAAGTCTACCCCTGTTCTCTGTACCCCGATTGGTTGATTCCTGATTCCCCCTAAAGGTTATAAATGTAGGTGGTTGTTCACCACTCCCGGTTCTTCGGCTCTGGACCCCTTCAAGTCATAAAGGCTTGGAACTCTGTCCGAGGACCCCTCCTCATTCTTTATCTCTAGCGGCCTCCTCTATCGCTTCCCCGCCCTACACCTGGTGCCTGCCTTGCGCTGCCAGCGCAATTGGAAGTGAGGACACTCTTCACATCTTACCGCGGTCATCGCCTCTGCCCCAGACGGGGCCTGCCCTCACCGCGACACCCCCGGGCCGCGATAATGGCATGGAATGGTATCTTTATTTTCAGTCCAAGGAGCATACATTCATGTATCCCCACTCCTGAGCCATTCAGGTTTCTGAAAGCTTAAAGCAGAGGTGAACTTAGTCCCTTTACTTACCACATCTGACAGAATTAAAACCAATCCTGTAACTTTTACTAAGTAATACTTGGGCTAGGCTTTAATTGACATACTGTCCAAATCAAGACAGATGCTTATGTAACACACTGGCATCTTAAATAATTACTTGAACTTCCGAATTGCCTGTACTTACATTGATCGCACTTAAATGATTTTCTTAAGTGAAATGTAAATCATCCTATAATTACAATTGTAATTGAGGATTCATCATAAGAATTAGAATAATATGAGAGCCTTGGAAAAAAATGATCCTACTGTAAGGCAGTTAAATTAATTACGAGGCCAAACAGTGCTGTGATTTGACTTAGATTCTGTAGCTAATACTCTACTAATATTAACTACTCTATAAGAAATGTTCCTGTTTTATTTTCACCAAAGCCAGTAAGGTTAATTGTTCGGCATTTAACACCCCGTAAAGTAAGTTCTAGTCTTAAAGGTTCACTGGAATAAATTAAGCAATTAAGTATCACGCAGCCACTCACTCACTTCCCCCACCCTTGTGGGGAGGAGAATTACAAAGAAAAGATAAACCTTATGGATTCAGATAAGAGCAATTTAATAATTGAAACAAAATGTTTTTGTTGTTGTTAATAATAATATGCCAATAATATTATAATTAGTAAGACTGTAATTAGAGGGAGAGAGAGCAACAGACTCCAAGAGAAACAAGTGCTACACAACACCATTGCCCACCACTCACTGACCCAGTCTGCCCTCAAACAGCAATCAGCCTCTTCCAGCCAACTCCCACAGTTTATATACTGGGTGTGATGCTCTGTGGTGTGGAATATCCCTTTGGCCAGTTTGGGACATTCTGTCCTGGATACACTCTTTGCCAGCTTTCTTTGCAGCTCCTCACTAGCAGAGCATGAGACACTGAAAAATCTTTGATTCAGGGAAAATATTTCTCAGCAACAACCAAAATATCACTGTGTTATCAACATTATTCTCATACTAAATCCAAAAAATCCAGCACTGTACCAGCTACTAAGAAGAAAAGGCAGCCCAGCCCAAGGCAGGGCAGGCTGTTAAAGTAAATTTTGCCTGCATGTATGAAATCCCAAGGAAAGGAACAGTACAAGATCAGTTGTGATAGAAACATCTAATCATAGAGTTGAAAGAAGTCTCACACATTTAGAAAGTGTCTATGACCTCAGCCAGAATCAATTATCTATCACACCTGAGCCATTTGTCCAGCCTGCTCTTAAAATCTTCTAGTGATAAAGATTCATACCCTTCCATTCAAGTATTTCAGGGCCTTGGCAAATTCATTCTAATACCCCACCTGAACCTCTCTTGCTTGAGATTCATCTTGTTTCTGCCACCATGGAGACAGAGCACAGAAAATCCCTTCTTTGCAGCAGCCTCATACATACAGAAGTTTGTTACCACATCACTCCATAGTGCTGTCAACAGGCTAAACATCTCCATATTATTATTGACTCTTCCCCCACGTATCACACTCATATGCCAAGGTCTCAGTAGTGGGGGACGTGCAGGGGTACAGGGCTGGAGAGGCAAAGGTGGTGCTGCTGAGTGTCTTCTATAATATGCCAGAAGCCACCCTACTGTCCAATGAAGTCAGTGCCATCAGGGTCCTAGATGTGCTGCCAGCCAAGGCTGAGCACAATCAGCAATGAGGGCAGCACCTCTAGGATAACAGGGGGTGGGAAACAACTGCACAGCTGCATCTGGAGAGAGGAGAGAGAACACGTGAGAGGAAGAGCCCTGCAGACACCAAGGTCGGTGCAGTAGGACAGATGGGAGGAGATGGCCCAGGTGCCCTAGCTGAGATTCCCCTGCAGCCCGTGGTAAAGCAGCTGTGTCCCTGCAGCACCTGCTATCCAAGGAGGACTTTGTCTGGCAAGCAGGTGGATATACCTGAATGATGTTGCTCTGGGAAATACAGGAAGCCTCCCCCCACTATGGGAAGCCTGTGCTGGAACACAGTCCTGGCAGGACCTACCCATGGAGAAAGAAGCCCTTGCTGGAGCAGGTTTGCTGGCCAGACTTGTGAGCCCATGGGGGATCCATGCTGATGCAATAGTAAAGGACTACACCCCATAGAAAGAACCTATACTACTGCAGTTCATAAAGAGCTGCAGCCCATAGGAAGGTCCCACAGTGGAAAAGTTCAAGGAGGACTGTCTCTTGTGGATGGAACCCCACAGGGGTTTCAGAGGAAGAAATGGAGGAGGAAGGAGCAGCAGAGACAATTGTTTGATGAAGTGACTGCAACCCCTGTTCCCTGTCCCCCTGTGCAAATCACTGGGATGAGGTACAGAAATCTGAAGCAAGGTCGATCCCTGGAAGAAGGGAGGGGTGAAAGGAAAGAATTTTAAGATCTGGTTTTATTTCTCATTATCCTATTCTGATTTCATTAGTGAGAAATTGGATTAATTTCCCCAAGCTGAGTCTGTTCTGCCCATTACAGTAATTGGTTTCCCTGCCCTTCCCTGCCCTCTCGTATTTCTGACCACTGTCCATCTAAGAAGGGGAGTATTAGGGCACCTTGGAGGGAACTTGTCCAGTCAGGGTCAACCCACCACATCCCTGAACAACATCTTACAAAGTCTGAATCCAATGTTCTTTCAAATATTTTGCCTCTCTCTTGAAAAACATATGCCCCAAACTGGGTTCAATATGATGCCCTACTAGTTGGCTAGATTAAACCTTTACTAAGACTTTTTAGTTAATATGAGCAATCATTCTTAGAAGATTTTCTATCTCTTCATCACTAGACTCTTCCTCTCCTTTTCTTTGTATTTAATGAGTAAATAGCTGTCAATATTCCAGTGTGATATCTGGTTAACATCTGAAAATACACCAATGATGCAGCACGTTCTCAGTGCAAGCTGTGAGCTAATGAGCATTAAAACTGAAATTTGCGTAATAGGCCTAGAAATCTTGACCTGCATAAATGGGTAACTCTGGGATAACAAAATTAATTATATTAAACCAGAAGAGTACTAAGTTTATCAAGATCAAGTAGCAAATTAAAAATCAAGTTCCATGTAGAAGAGAACCTGTGGATGGGTGTACTCACAGATGATGGGTAACACTCTCGTAACTAGTTTTTCATAGTAATGAGGCTAAAAACCTTGAAACCACCAACTAAAGTAAATATCCTAAAATTCAGTGAAGTAGTGATCAAAATAAGGAATTAGAAATGTTCACAATATGAACAAAAGTTCAATCACAAGTGAATTGTGGCAATTCACCTTTGTGGCAATGGAGATTGAAACTCACTACAGGTCCTTGCAATTTACCAAGATGCTGATCCATTTCCCCCACTTCCTGCAATAAAGGCCTTAAATAACACACCTGTTCATCATTTGCTTTGGTTTTTTCCCTCCCTGAAATAAATAGCTGCTGATTTCACTTAGTTTTGAAAAAAAATTATAAAATAAATATTTATTATAAGAGCGTTATTTCTCTTATGTGAGTCAGAATACTCCATCTCAAAACCCCAATCACAGCAACTAGTCTGAAAAAATATTGTGTATTTCATTCCAATAAGCCACTTAATAAATCTAAATTTCAAATAAAATATTGATTGACTTCTGTGATAACAGATTTTGAGATGTTCAGAGGAGTCTACCTCAAACAGTTTTAAGCTCCTTTCAAACTCTCAAGAATGTAACACATTGCATACACTCAAAAGTAATAGCAGTTTTACCTAAGAGTTGAAAGTTTGGTGATTTCTCACAGGTCCTTTGTCCATCATCATTATTGTCTTTCACTCCCACACACTGGGAAACCTTGTGGTCACACAGTCCTGGCTACTGATGCCAGAGAAGTTTTCCCACTTTCAGCTCTGAGTCCTACCACGTGCATGTTGCAGCTCTGAGAATTTTCCTGTCTGGGAATATTTTAAAGCAATTGTTTCAATAAGCACTATCTCTCATCAGCTGCTAAAAGGCTTCCACTCTGCCCTCTGCAGCATATTTACCTGTATGGAAAGGGACAATTGGAGTCAGTATTAAGTGCAGCTTTGCCTCCGGACTCCCAAGAGTGGCACATGAGACCATGGAGCAAAGGAGCTTTGGGAATTCACTTTCCAAAGCCTGCTGACAAGTTAATGGTAGCCCTACAAGGGGGAACTTGGACAAATTTTTTACTTCTGAAGGCATGGATGTGAGTATTCAGATGTGAAATGTGTGCTGGTCTGCCCTAATAACCAGTGGTCATGCTCAGATGCAGCAGTTTGATTTCTGCTGGAGGTAGGGATTAATCTCTGAATAAATTAGAACTCTGTTTTGACACAATGCCAAGAATGATGGGTCCTATATCTGGCTTCAATGCAGTGTCTTTGTCTTGCTCGGCTGCTACTTCAGGCATTGAAGCTGCTTTCACTGACTGGTAATTTGTCTAGAGCAAGATACTCTAAGATGTACAAGGACTTAGAATGACCCTTGAAGGATTCCAAGGCAGGAATAGCAAATCCTTCTCTGCCTCTCTGTTGGAAGTCACACTCCCTCAGGTCTGAGAATTAAGCTCCTTTTGTTTATTAAGAGAGAGAGATTTGTTTGACAAAGAAACCTCACTTTCTTCGCTGACACCTAACACTATTGATATTTTGTAGATCATCATTCTGGGGAAGTATCAGAAAAACGGTTAAAAGGGAATTGGCAGTTGGAAAGATACCACAAGGCATTAGAAATGGTATTTATTAGTTCTCAGCAGCTCATTCTCTTCAGGGCCAGGAGAGTGAAAAGTCTCTGTAATTACTAACTACAAATGCTTACATTATCCAGGGAATTGCAAATTCCCTTTAATTGTTGATAGCAGTTTAAATACTTGAGGTAGAGGAAGTAAAAGATAGAGGGAATAAGATCAGTCATTACAGCCAGCTCTCACTCTCCCATCCTAAGGGAAAACAAGCTGCTGTGAACACAGGGGCAGTACAAGGACAGTTTAGCTAAAAGCTAAAAACTTTGAAAATGTTGAAAATAAACCAGCATTTTGTGGTACCAAGCTCATTTGAAAAATTATAAAATAGCACCACAGGTTCCTACAGAGCAGATTATAATTCATCTGTGTATAAGCAAGTGGTTTGGTCCACCGAGTAAGTATGCAGGTTCACCAGGTAAAAATTCATGTTTGCAATGAATTTATCTTACTTGAAAATCCCCTTAGCATACAAAATTTGGTCATACATCTGCAATTTTCTGTTTTCTCCTTGTGAGCCCTTAGGCAGACAAAATCCCAGCTCTGAACTAGTAACACATCTTGAATGCCTTAGAAACACAAAACCTCGTAACTACTGAAACAAAGTGTTCTGCTTCAGGAAGATACCCTATGCTTACGAAAGACTATTACATTTTACACATACAAAACAAACCAAAATACCTTTGAGTGTGGAAAAGTTAGGAATTAAAGTATTCAAAAAACAAAGGGATTCTGGAATTCTGATTTACAAAAGACTGGAATTTCTAAAGAATACATAAAGTATTCTTTAGAAAATAATAAAATAGTTCAAACACTACTAATCTCTTACTTCTCTGGAACATAAAGTACAAGCAGAATTCCCATCTGGTTAAGGTAACAAACATGGTGGTGGAGAGAAACACTAATTATACATTAGCTCAGTTAAACTAATTCTTGTGGGACTGCATCACATGAATAGATGAAATAAATATTAGTATTTTAAGTTATGGAAGAACTAGTAAACATGTAATCATTTTAAATCCATCTCTGTGACAGGTAGCCTGGATTTGTAAATGCTACAGTAAAAATGAGACTTTAAAAGAGATGAGATCTGACCGACATGCTCATAGCTGATGGTTTCTTTTCAACAAAAAGCAATTAAAAACTGACTGTAAAATCATCAGATTTTACAATTTCAAAGCAATTAAACTGACTGTGAAATCATCACAAAAAGTGTAAACGTCAACTGCCAACAGCAGCTCCTAGGAACTTTGTGAAAAAGTGAAGCAGTGAGTATTCTGGGGGAAAAAAGATAGTTTAGTTATAGAGAAAGACAAGTCAATAAAATTGAGGTGTTTTATTATGCCAAAATGGAAATAACTTCGAGATTAAATAATGATAATAATTAAGAGATTCTGCTCCAAATCTTTAAAAGGTATAAATCCTACAGCTCTAGCAAAGTTGGGGATAGATCATGGCTAGGTATATCAAGGTTAGGGATCTAAAGTTCAAAATTTGTTTTTGGGAGAAAGTAGAATTCAATTTATACCCCTCTTTTCACATTGAATATTATTTTGTTGTTCAGAGAGTTCTCACAATTCCAACAAATTACTTACGAAACAAAATAATATTAAATGAGCTGAAATATCAACATTTAGAAGAAATTAGCAATTTCAAGCAAACCTAATAGTGGAATGTCACCTTTTGTGCCCATACACAAAGCTGCTGCTCCTCTCTATTCCTGAGGTCTAAAGAATGTGCTATATATACTGTATATGATTCAAAAGCTGTTAACATTATTTTCACCTAGAAAGACAAACACGTTTCTGATAAAATTTTTGATAAATGCCCTATTTTACTAAATTAAATCAAAGCATATTGTCATAAACAGGTACTTTTAGGATAGGCAAGATGCATTACTATGAAAAACTCTTTTTGTGTACATGGCTGTGTTTAATTTATAGAATTTGCCCTCTGAGAGTGGTTTTAACAATTTCTTTCAAGGTGTACTTGTGTAAAATGCAAGCGATCCCATCAGGATATGTAGGTTAGCACCGAGAGTATCAGCCAGACTTGGTATTCAAAGTGAAGTTTGTTCTCTCCTTCACAACAGTATCTGTGTGACACTGCATAAATAACAGACCTGTAGTTTTTGAGAGCCCCACAGAGAGGTTCTGTAATAATCTTCCAAATTTGATTATAGATTCAAGGTTTATGTAGTTTATGGTTTAGCTGGAATGGCTTTTAGAAAGACCTCACATCCTGATTTTGAAAGTATGGGTAATGGAGAATACATGACTTTTTTATTAGATGATCCCACAGTCAGTTATCTTCACCTCAAGAAAAATAAATCTGTATTTAAATAGAGAGTGAACTTCCGACTTTGAAATAAGTTGTTCCATTGCTTTGGGCTTCCTTTCGATCTGCTTTATTATTGTTTGCTTAGGCAGGATTGAACCAACATGTTGCTGCAAGCAAAATTCATCCATGAGAAATTCTTCCATCTCCCACACAGTCCTTTTTTTCCCCAAGAAAATATCTCTTGTGTAGGTACTTGCAAAGGACTGGTGTGAACCCCACTGCTACCTCATCTGAGGCAAAGGCAAGGCAGGGGGCAGATTTTGCCCACATAGGACTTAAGAGTATCTGCTGTGTCTCAGCAGTGGCAAAAAGTACCATGAGTTACCTCGCTCCATCCTCCTAACCAAAGGGACAGGGGCATGTGGCACACAGAGGAGTAACATGCCATTGCACCACCAGTACCCACAGGGATTTGGAGAGGAACATTCCTGCATCAAGGGTTGTCTCCGTGTCCAGGCACATTGTGGAGGTAGGGAAAGGAGTATGTGTTATATAGGCTGGTGTGAGATACAGAAGAGAAGGAGGGAGATGGGCTTCCTGCACAGAGCCAGCTTCAACAGAGCCAGTGCCATGTGGCTGGTGCTGCTGTCACCATGTCAGACACTGAAATGTTATGGTTAATTGCTTAAACAATGTTATGAAGGACCTTCTGCCCATGATGGCAAAACTGTATAAAGAAGCTGTGACCACCAAAACTCACCCCTACCTAAAGATGCCTCTTGAGTAGAGCTTTGGACTGTGAGTTAAGCCAAAGGGAACCTGAGATAGAGGAGACACCATTGTTCAATTATCTCAGGTCTAGCGAGAAATATACAAGGCTGAGGGAGAAGAATGTATCCACAAGCCAAACCCAACAGCTGTCCTGAAAATCAGCTCTGGATGGGTTCGCAGTGGGGGAGGCCATAGCCCACAGGCTCATCTGCTGAGACCAGGTTTGCACAGACTCCTCCCCACCAGCCAAGGGGGAAGGAGGAGAGTTTTGGGTGTGTGGAGTTTTGAGTTTTGGTGCACCTCTGCTCAGAGGCAGCAAACACCCATCCTCCATTACACAAACTATCTCAGTTGTAAAACCCCCACTCCCGAAAGGCCACATTCACGGGACATTCATGTGAGGAGCACCTGAGGGAGTGTCATAAACCATCAAAGAACCCCGAAGCACTCCCCAGACTCACTCCTGAAACCTTGCACCAGAGCACTGCATATGATGGAAAGCAATGCAACAGATGCAGAGACTGTTGCAAGAGATTGTGTCAAACTTGTTCCCACTCCAGGGGAGGTACCTTGGTGTTCCCACCTGGTTTAAACATATATTAATCCATGAGACTCTGTGTTCTTTGGGGGACCCTCACCACCAAGAAGACCAGATGGAGAGGATCAGTGGGATGCCACTGGGATCTACGGAGTGGTGATATTTTCTACATAATCTGTCTCTGTCACACTCTTTCTCTCCTCCCACCTCTTTTCTATTTCTTTCTCTTTCTCTCTCTGTCTCTCTCTCTCATTTACTGTTAAATAAAACCCATACTACTGACTTTGGCATATGGTCTCATTTGCACCTTAATTCAGGCAGAGGCATCACTCTAAAAACATTAATAATCGGATCATAAAACGATGTCAGTCAGCAGAGAGAGCCCAAACTCATTTCCGTCACAGCCCTTCTGGGAAAGGACACTTCCTTTACCAACACTGCATAGTGTCTATTACAGGCAACAACTGTAGCACTGTGTCACCCAAAATGAAGGAAAGGTACTGGTGCTGACTTCCAAGTGGAATAAGCTTTTACCATTGTTTTCATAGCTTGCTCTGATTGAAATTCCTACTCAGTGTTTTTCCTGGCAATTTCCAACGTGTTTATTTAGGGAAAAACATTTAGATAGCTTAGATGGGTATGAATCCTCCCACTGTAATACTTTCAATGATTTACTTTCCTAGCTAGATCTTCTTCCCTTTATTGCTCAGGTAAATTTCAAACAGCAGTTTTGGCCTACGTACAGCAGATAATGCATGTTCACTCCACTTCTAACAAATTAATGATGCATCTTTGGTAAGACACCATTTTCTGAATATTCATTTTCTCAGAGGGATTGGATTCTTTCTGCTGACTTCAGCAGCCTTTCTTCAAAACCACCAACTACCATTATTATCATCTAATAAACATGACATCAGGAAGCTAGGGTTTGACCAATTCTGACAGAATTCTGTCAACACCCAACTGACTAAAAGAAACTCACAAAGATATGTGAGATGACAAAACATTTTAAATGTTATTAATTTGGGACCTTAGAATGTCTGCTGCCAGTGAAGGAAAATGGCAAGTCTAAATAGCTGTAGAAAAAAAAGCACGGGTGGGGGGAGGGAGAGCTTCACAAATGATAACTAACTAAGTGAACTAAATCCTAAACAGTATTGTAATTCTGTAATAGATCTGAAGCAGAGAAAAAAATGTGTAAAATCTTCTTAATGAGCATTTAAACACAGAGTCCCCAAAGCAAGAACTGAATCGATAAGGACGAGTCTCAGTGAGCCAAATCTTACTGACACCTTGCTGTCTCCTAAATTGAGGTGACGAGCTGTCTGCCCCCAGGAGAACAGCGAGCCATGAGCTGATGAAAGTGGGGAGATATACCAGATATAACTACGCCACCATGTTCTAATCTCTTCTGCTGTGTATCTCAGCTCTATACCCCTTGGATTTGCAGAGGCATCTCTAATTCACAGCCTGTTCAAATGCTGCCCTTAATGCTTCTTTTGCCTTTGATTTTCAAGAGTTTATAGTAGCTCATATGGGTATGATAAGTTATTTACTTAAATGAAGAGGTAGTTAGGTGCTTTGTAACACAGATACATGCTTTAAAGAATTTTCCAAAGCACTTACACAGGTAATTGCCAATTTCTGCTAGAAAGCATGAAGCTTTTCATTATCTTGAGACCTATACATTTATTTAAAAATCTGGACTATATGCTTGCTGAGGTCACTAAACACCACTCACAGTGAGCTCTGTTTGAGGAATTAAGTCTCAAGTGGGCTGTGGGTTTTTTGTAGTTGCAACAATATGAGGGAACTGGATGCAATACTGAAATAGAGATGGTAATGAACCTCCTGGTGATAAATCTTTTAGGCCAGCTGGCCAGTTAAACTCATTTCAAGTTGTTCTGCATATTCACTAACCTTTCAAAAATTATACAAACAGGACATGTTTTGAAAATAAAGACATCTACTCACCACAGTAGCCTTATTCCCAGAAACCTCCTTGCAGCCTAGCACATCACTGGGCTCCAGAGCAATTGTAAATGGGAACCCCACCCAGGCATAAATAAGTCTGAATCAGCTTCAGAGAATAAGCTTAAACTCAGTTCTTGCCCATTCCCCAAGGACTGGTGCTGCAAAGACTGTCTCTTAGTATAAAGGAGACAGTAAAACAGTTCAGGGAATTGGAACCATTAGTCACTAGACCACTGATTCAAAACCCTATGAAGATTCAGCAGAATGAAAGAATTAATAACTTTATCCTGAAAGCTCATTTTGATCAGAGTTGTTTACAAAAGCAAACCTTCAAAGGCAAATACTGGACTATTTTACTTTTTTGATCCTTTATCAATCAAAAACAATTTATGATTTTGATTTCTATTTCAAATGCTTAAAAATGCTCATTATGAAAATAAATATAGCTCAGCAGGATCTTCACACAATATGTTGATTACAATTCTAGGGTATTTATTTAAGACTGAGAGAAATGTCCCTGGCATATTGCCAGTATCTTTCACTAATGTCTACTGTCAGTACAGAGTCTGCATAACTGCAGAGGTTAAAAAGGTTAAATTTGGGTACATTTACTTGCTGCTTTAATTATTGAGGAGAAGACAGTTGGTCACTAGCGGCTGATAACATTCCTGCTGTTAAAGGCCCTTTTATCTCACACAGTAATGAGAGATTTAGCTTTCTATATAAATAATTA
Organism: Gymnorhina tibicen; assembly: GCA_013399875.1. Lineage (NCBI taxonomy): Eukaryota > Metazoa > Chordata > Aves > Passeriformes > Artamidae > Gymnorhina > Gymnorhina tibicen. Next base: position 157,248 of record VXAZ01005144.1, read on the forward strand.
TCTCTATACAATGCTGGGGTTTTTACATATGCCAAATTTTGCATAAATTTTAATTAGAAACAAGTAACTATAATACCAATACAGAGTGCCTATGCAAAGATAATAAATTACAAATTATTGATAATTAAATAGTAAATGTGGGGGTACTTGAAAGTATTTATATTTATCATTAACAATAATCTGAAGTAAAAAGAGATGTATGACAACTCAGACCTATTATAGTATTACAATTGTGTTCTTGTAAGTTCCATCTTTCATTAAACTATTCATATAAAGGCTTATATTTTGATATGACAATATTTAATTTTTTTAACGCATGATCAGTAAATTATGAACATTACTTTTGGTACCTTCTTGCATTCTTTTTGCTCTGACTGATACAGTACTTTTCTTGTGGCAAGTAACTGAAATTTTTCAACGTTATGATTTACAGTTCTCTATTCTATCAGTAATCTGTTAATTGAATAGTTTGTGTATGTGCATGGCTAAGGTGTTGTGGCAGATCATCACCTCTGTATTTTTAAATTTTTTTTAATAATCTCTGATGTGGAGAGATTTATGGAGTTTTACTGGTTTTAATAGAATACGCATTTAGATAATATTTTTATTTTTAATAGTCATAAAAGAATCTCTGAGTTTACCTGTGTGCGATCTAAGAGGTAATCCAGATTTCAGAATGTCATGCTACAAGTTAAAGTGTAATAATTAACGTGAATCTGATTTTCAGAAATGTTGGGTCCCAAATCATACCAGTTCAGGTTAATAAGACCAGAAAAGCCATTGCTTTTCTGAAAAAAAAATCAATCTATTATGCAGATGTGCATTTTTAAATGAACATCCATAAAAACCTCATAAAAGCTCAAGAATAAAAAAGAAATTGAACTAATTCTGTTAGCTAATTTGCAGCATGGACTTTCATTGGTGCTAATAGCAGAAAAAAGGTTTTAGCACCAAAGAGCACCAGGTCTTTTCTTATTTATTTTAAATAACAACTTTATTAATAGCTGTCATGTTGCAAGTGAAACCAGTGAATGTTTGTATATGCATCTGTGTAACAATGTGCAATAATAAACATGTAACAATTCTGTAGGTTCTCACATGCACTAAGTAAATCTCATGATGTTTGTTTGAAAGGCAGCACGGTTTCTAAAAGTTTTGCTTTTGAATCTGCATTGACCCTTATCCTTTCTTCATTTCTCTCTCTCTCTTGGGTGAAGAACATGAGGGCGTGTATATTGCTGAGAGGAAGAACTTTGCTTATTGAAATTAAACCAAGCTAAAGATTCTAGAGGAAGGCTACCTCAACAGTGAAATTATATGCATTTTTTTTCTGTGCATTTTAGCACCAAACAGATGAAAACAGTGGTGCCAGAAACTGAAGTGTAGAAAAGAAACAGATCAAGAGCTTTTCACATGGAAAGATTGTATTAGCCCAGGGAACAACAGTCTCCTGATACTGCTGAGCCACAGAATAAAGAGGAAATGTAATTTAAACAAGTAAGAGCAGGTGTGTATTACTCAATGATCTACTACCATCATTCCCAGTTCTTAACCTTTAAAGGGAAATATCTATTTGTTGGAGGACAAAAGAATGGTTGTGGTATAAGAGAATATGACATAACACACAGTAAACTATGGTTTATGTTACAGAAAATTCTTCCCACATATGGTGACGCTGCTGGGGGCTGCCCAGGGCCGCACAGCGTCCAGCTGCAGACGTCCTTGGTGTCAGCTGCAGTGAGCAGAGAAAAGCTGGCTCCTTCTCAAAGAGCAAGCCCCAAACAGGAATGATGAAAAAGCATCGGCAGAGGCAAAGGACGAGTGAGGGACCTTTGTATAAGTTCCAGCTGGTTTATTGCAGGTAGAGGATCCAGGAATAAAACCAGGCTCAAAGATCCGGCGACAAAGGCAAGAGATCAGGCAATACACAGGAGTTTATATGGGGGGCAGAGAGGGGTGGAACAAAGGGAAACAACGAATGGGGTTTGACTAGGGAGGAGGAGACAACAGCAACCAATGGGGGTAACTTAGGGGAGGGGATTACATGAACTAACCAATGAAGCATCAAAGAAGGGGGAAACTTCTAGAACTCATACATAAGCAATTAGGGGAAATGCATAAACATGTACTCATACATAATAAAACTAAACACGTGAGCTAAAACCACTGGGAATATATGAACCTGCCATAACTGCGGCATGAGAATTAAACCTCTGTGTTCTGGAGGCCTGTCCACCAAGTTCTCTGCTTGTTCTGTCGCAGTGGCCACTGCCACATGCACTGCAACACATATGAATATGCACATATACAAAATCTGTCGTTAGTAATTTTGTTTTCTTAGTTGAAAATAATAAAAAATCATAACAGAGCCTAAATGTTTCTATTCAGGGGTTTTAAATTAATGTTTTCACACAAGAGAAGATGTCTTTCCGATTTTGTAAATGATATTACATGACCACATAAAGGGTAACTGCAGACACCCTTTATTCAGTATTACAGTTTATCATCATTGTGGGAGTTTTGCTCTGTAATTCTTAGGGTTCATCCCACTTCTAAGCAGCCATCTTCACGGCTCAATTCGATATTGCTACAGAGATCACTCTATCCCAGGCCAGCAACCTACAAGAAGAGGAACCAGGAAATGGGTCAGCGCGGCTCAACAGCATTCAGCGAGAATTCCTTAAAATTTTCCCATGTCAGTTCAGATCACTTTAAAATTTTTGCATGCTGAGATTATCCATTCATGAGTTGTGTGAGCTCTCCTACAGGAAAACCCCATGAGCAGATGTAGCCAAAGGAGGGGCTGCTCCCCGCCAAAAAGCAGCCAGGGCCTCCAAACTCCCCACAGTCTGAGCAGAAATGCATACATAGAAGCCAGATGGATCTAAGCATGGTGTCAGAACAGACCAAGCTTTGAAAAGAATCCAAGGGAAAGTTATTACACTATTTTCTTGGAGTATTAGAGATAACCTGTTATGGAGAGACACTGCAGAAAATGGTTTGACTGTCCCTCAGCTTTCTCTTTTCATTATGTTCAGTTTTATTAACACTATCACTGGCTCATCTTGTGAGAAATTCAAAGCAAATAGCTGTTAAAAAATAATAAATAGACAAAGGGCATTAACTTGAAACTTGACATCAACAGACCTACTTGTATGTGTGAATATTGGGCACCACAGAATATTAACTGAATAATATTTAAACTATCATCAATATGTCACCTTAAAGCAAAAGTCTATGTTACCGAATACTACTTATCTTTAGTCATAAATCTTTTTCGCGATCTCCACATTATCCTATAATGACCTCTTTGAACTTCCTTCAGCACCAACTGGTACCAGAAAAAGTAAATCATATATCTATTCTTTTTCAAATTTTCATATGCAGCAAATACTTTCCCTTGGTACTGGTATCTGTGTTACCAGTCCACATATAGGACTTGTTCATGTTCACTTGTTCATGAACAGATCCTGTTCAAAAAGGAGAAAGCCTATAAGCTGGTGAATTTATGGATGTATTTGAATATTTGCTGGTAGCAAATAAACAGCTATTTACTGAAATTTAGGCAATATTTTAAATCACCAATTTAACTATGTACTATTCTAGAATACTAGCCAGGAAACTATATCCATTCTCCTAAAACTAAAAACACTCCTAGTCCCCCTAAGACTGAAAATACCATGTAAATAATATTTGCCAGTACAGTAACCTACCAATTTTACCATCTTTCAGTTACTGGTTTTACTTGTTTCACAACATAAAAATGCTTGGCTTCCCAGCAGGTTGTATTATTCAGCATAAGAAAAGATAGGAGAACATGACCTGAGCAACATGCTTACCTAAAGGTTGATCTTGTTCCCACTGAATAGCTTCAGTAACTGCCAGGGAAGCAGAACTATCTATTTTACTTTATTTTTCCTTTTAAATCTGGAGAGAGAACCCAGTAATTCCAGATATATCCACCATTCCTAAGTCAGCCTTTTGTTCCAGTGTGTATCACAGCTACCTCATACACCACAGAAATTACAGAAGTTCTCTATTGGAATCAAACACAATCAAGAACGAAGGCTGTTTTCAAAGTGACATGTTAAAAAAATAGCACTTTCAGTGTAATTAATGGAGCTGTGAATTAACATCATTATTTCCTTCCTCAGACCAAATTATACCCTGAAACAAATATATGCTGTTTCCAGTGAATTCCATAAAAAATTTACATATACAAACATGTACACATTATTTAGTGTTTTAGTAAAGCAGTCTTGTGCCCTTCTTTATGTCAGAGCTTGATCTTACACCTAAATTCCAAGAGACACAGTTTTGTCAGATTATTGTTTCTGTCCAAGACACTTGGTAGAAGACTAACAATAAAACTACCACCTCAGCTTTTCTCTTCATTCTGTTAATCCAGATATTTCAAAATTAACATGGAATGGGAAAACTAAAAAAAAAAAAAAAAAAAATAACAAAACCTCGAACAGTGAAAAACAGTCAGCTAAAACAGGCAAGGGGAAATAATGTTTAAAGGGAAAAAAGGTTTAAAAGGTTTAAAACCACTGTGTCTTATTTTATTCCTTTCTCTCTTACCTCAGTATTCATCCTCAAGTAGAAGTGTGGTCTATGGAGACCCATATTTACATATTTAAAATGTGGAAGACACAAGTTCTCTCTCTTAGCTGTTGTAACACAGTAGAACCAAACAATATCTCATGACTTAGGGTCGTGTTGTATCCATGAATGCAAAAGGACTATGTGCAGGAAGGAAGTACCACTATCTCCCTTGGGAAATCTGAGGGCACAATCTTTTTTGCAGCTCTTTCGAGACTATCTGAACTGGCAGTCCTGGAGTGAGCAGTCCCACTCCCAAAACACCTGCCTGTCTGCAGGGGTATGTTCCTAAAATTTTTCTGGGATCTTGGCTGTGCAGCCACATGCGACGGAGCCAACAAAAATAAGGTATGGTTTTGCAGGGCAGTGTTCTGCCGTATAAGCTGAAGCCAACTGACCCTGCAGCTGCTTAACTGCAATTTCCAGTCAAGGGGAAGGGGCCAAAGACAGGCACAGGAGAGAGACTGCTGCTTTCAGAGCCAGTTCCTTTTGATGTGAAACCTATGGTAAGATATGAGTTACCAGGGTGCAACCTAGCGGCAGTACCCAAAGCTGGGACAGGTCTGGGTCTCCAACCTCATGACCTAAGTGCTTGGAGAAGAAATAACAACATATGTAGTTGTGAGAGGGTGAGAGAAGCAGACCAAGTCATCTGTGTTTTAGGTACCTAGATCATTTGCTGAGTGGGAATGTGCCTAATGTTTAAATGCTTCCCTGAGCTGCAGCCTTAATGAACTTCAAAGAAAGGTTATGCTGGGAAAGGAAGTTGAGAGAGCAAGATGCAGAAAGAAATTATGATGTTGGCAGAATAAAAAAAAGAAAAAAGCCTTTCTCTCCCTGATCTTCCTCCACAGGGGAAAAGAGGGAATAAACAATCCACATTTCCTGATTTATTGCCAGTCATTCACTTGGCTGTAACATTTACCGTTTGCAGCCTTATGCTGGGGTGGCTGTTGTGCCCAAACTTTTCAGAGCAGAAAATGGAGAGTAGGACTGACACAAGTATGGTTTCCTCTTTTTTTTCTCTCCCTTTCCCCAAACACCCAAACACGAGCACGCACATCAAAGACAATTCAACCTGTATTGTTCACAGAATTAGCATACCCACTATATTTTGCTGTTTTAATTATCTGCTTTGTTTTTCTCTGTCTCTGATTCTCCTCACCAGATCAAGTATATTGTCATGTAGCTATTGCAATTGCTGGAACACAAAACACTAGCATACATTTCACAAAATTGTACATTTACAGTAAATGTCCCAGCTTTTTAGCATGGGTGACAATGATGTACTTTAGCTACAATCGAGACCATCAACAGATTGTACAGCAATCTGTCACACATTCTCAGGAGGAAGAAATTGGCAACTCACTACACTGAAGAACAGTAATCAAGCATCTGGAATATTACAGTACTAGTAGATTTTATATGATCTGACTAGTTGAAGCAATTTGTAATAATGACTTTTTAAAAATGAGCTTGCCAACAAGATTCTGCAACAAGCTTAGGCTCCTATTGTCACCAGAATATTTAATGCATGTGACTTTCTGATGAACAGTATCTCTCATCTATTTTACTAGTGACACTGTTCTAAATTATTTGTACCTGAAATAAATGCATTTTAATGAACAAAAAAAAAAAAAAAAACCAAATCTTACTCTTGGTGTTAATCATAAGTAATACCCTGTTTTTATGGATGCCTAATGCTTGGGAAGAACTTTAAGAATGCTCAGTAAGCAAAACATTTGTGTCATTTTCTGCACCATTGGCAAGTAAAACTTAATAACTGCTTTCTCTCATGTGAGGAAAATGATATATTGAACAATCTGAAAAAAATAGAAAGGCTGTCAAAAAGTAATCCAAAGGGGGAAAAAAATGTCCTCTGATCTCCATCACTCTGAGCTTGGACCAATACAACAGTTCCCTTTGTTCAAAGGAAACCAATAAGAAAAGAATGAAAAAAACTCTGATTATGATGTTTAATTCTTGAAGGCACAAGTTATTAGTGTTCTGAAGTGAAACACTCAATATAGGAGCATACGCTGACAGGGATCCCAGTCAATAAAAGTGCTAAGATACTTCTAACATATCTGTCACTCACCCACACACAAAAAAGAAAGAAACAACTTAAAGAGAATGCTATGATTTTCTTTCAAGACAAATGTTTTAAAAGGGAGATAAAATTAAATTCAAAAGTACCCTATAAAATGATTATAAAATTAGTTATGTACAATTACATTTTTTCAAACAAATTTAAAATTATTTCTTCCTTCTAATTCTGAAAATATGTATGCAAAATGGAGACTTGAAACTGAAATTTTGGGGCAGTCCTTATGAAGGATATAGTTTATGATTAAGGTATAGGGTTAAGAAATAAGTCACTTCAAACCAGCAATACTTATGAAATATATAGTAAGATTAATTAAATTTGTTTATTAATTACCAAAATTAATCAATAAATTGAATTATTTATTGCTAAGCTTTAAACCAGAATAACAAAGCACAGACTTGCAGAACCTTAAAGCACCTTACCTGGGAGTGGCAAACCTGGCAACAGACATACACACACATACTCACTACCAGATTACAGGCCTTTGGTGTCTTGGGTCAAGAAAAACACCATCCATAAAAGAATCACTTGACTGATGACTAACTCACTCACGGCTCACTGTTGTAGGACACGTAGGAAAGCAGATGTGCCTCCGACCAAGAACCTGCCTTACACCCAGCACCTACCCTCATACTGTATCTCCTGAATTCTGCAGATGCTGTCACATCCATCTCACAGCATCTGTTGATCCCTCTCAAAGTCACTGGATCAGTCTCATCAAAAGTTAGAGCTACAGGAACACTTCTGAAATCCTCACTTGGTTTTCTTGGTGTTGTCTTAGTGCTGATGAGTGGCTGATAAAGATAGGTGCAGCTTAAGGAGCACCATAGTTTTCAAGGAAACCCACCACTGTCTCACTTGAGGTTAGCCTAGCTCAACCCTATTGCTTAGCTAAGCTTTGCTAGATCCGCTCTTACTGGCAGATGATCCCAAATAGGAAATGGAAACCCTAAAAGCCTTATGAATTATCAGGCTGAAATTGGGAAGACTTCAGTCATAACACTGAGTGTAAGGGAAGAACAGAGCCTCAAAGGTGATGTGATGTAGAGGAGTGACACAAAAGCTCTTTTGTGTTCACACGCAACTAGAGAACGATCTTTCCAGAATACCTGGAGTTATCTGGAGTACAGTCTCCTGGGAAATAGGGTTAAATTTACTTTTAGCTCTTGTTTTGAACAAGGATAACGTCCTGGAGCAAAAGTAGCAACCCTTAGACCTTTCAGTTTAAGCCTTGTTTTTGCATATTAACATCGGCAGACAGCCTGACTAAGCTGCAGGTACCTTCCTTCTGAACTTTCCTCCTCGTGTTTGCTGAGTATCTGTTGTTCTGTTTAAAAGTGTGTCCCAGACTTCAGACTCAGAACACCCACCACTTATTCTGACTTGGAGATCTCACTGCCTGCAGATCTTCAGGGTGTTTTGCGGAAGCTGAGGGAGGGGGGAAAAGTGAAGCGGCAGCACGTTGATTACGTTTGTGGAGACACAGAACAGTTACGCTGATGGAGAAAAGAGGGTCACCACAGCACATCTGGGGAGTCAAACTGTGTCTAAGGGCTTCAAAGTGACTGGGTCCCAGTATGAACACAGACAATGTGGGTGACTTTGCAAATTCCAGGGGAAGTGATGACAGGGATCAGGCAGTGCCTAGGGCATCAGTGCCTGACGTAAGCACCACAGAGGAGGTTGGCCCCAGGAAGAGAAATGAGGCACTGAACTCCTGGCAGGGAGCAATTGCTTTAACATCAAAACATCGAGTACTGCAGTAGCTCATTTCTTTGTTGTTACAGTCTGGAAGGCTGTACATGGGTAAGGCTCCCTGGCCAAGGAGGAAGCCCACCACATATGAGCTCGGATAGATGCTTCTTCCCTGCTCTAAGGGAACATGGAAAATTGTCTGTCAGGTTAGGACATCCACAGAGCCATAGCTAATCCCAACATACATGTAAAAGAGCCTGACAGCTCCCTAAAATAAAGAACTTCATAGAGGGAGCCTGAATAGCTGCTTGAGGAAGAGAACCTTTTAGAATACATTAAGATACCACCTCTCTATGCTAAAGCATGACTGATAGGGGGGTGTCAGTAATGATGTATACAGGCAAATGTGCTGATTTTGTGCTGCTGTTCTGCTTTTGAAGCATGAGCAACCATAACCAGCATTTGCATTTATTCAAAGGGGCCTAAACAAAGACCACAAATACAGAACTGGAAGATCAAACATGGACCAAAAAAAAAAAAAAAGGGGAAATCTTGAGCTGAGAGGTAAAAAAAGTCATATGTAGAGTCATCTCAGTACTGAGAGCAGTACTAGAAGAGTTAGAGCCATCCTATTTCGAGACTGGCAGCAGAAGACAAAAAGACAAAAAGGCTGCTGAGAGATGATGGAGCAGTATGAGGGTCTTCACATACAAGAAGGAATGAGCACCTAGGGTTCTCCCCTTTGGGAGGAGGGGAAGAGGAGGAAAAGTAAAGACAGCTGGAGCTTAAAGAGTGTGAGAAAAGGAAGAGGGAAAAATTCCTCAGCCAGCTTTCTGATTATAGTGTTAATGCTGTGCTTCCTATGGTCTTGAACAGATTTTAGTGGGCTAAAATATTGATTCTGATTTTGCAAAGCAAATACTTCCTGATGGGGTTTTCTGATGTCATTAGAAACTTGGTCACCAAAACTTACAAAGTGCTTTTAAAAATCAAGTCTGCAGATTCATTTTTATGGATTTTATCATAGATTAAAATGAGTGTTGTTCAATTTTATTTGGAGATCTCATTGCTAATAATGAATTTCCATTGCTCAGTGCACTGGAACCAACTTAAAATATTTTATCAGACTCAGCCCTAAGAAAGTGTTTGTTCTTTGAGTCTTTATGGGGGGGACTGGAAAATCTGACAAAATATTGCTTAAGGAATTGACCAAGGAGTTCCAATTTTTGGTCATTTTATGATATATTCCTTCCTTCAAGGGCAAAGCCAAAAGCTGAATTGTTAACATCTCTCACATGATTTTTCAAAATTATTTTATAAATGTGAGCTAAATGTGGATATTGTAACAGTTTTTTCCATTATGTGTGAGAGTACAGTAAAGTAGTAATAAAAGCTCTTTATTTACACCATAGCTCAAGAGTCCTGCTTTCACAGGACATTTTCATCCTGTTCTATTTTTAACAGTTGCAAATATAATGCTGATTTTGCAGCTGGTATAGCAAAGGACAAGCCATGTTCAGCACGATGTCAGCTAGCTGTACTTAAACTCATTGAGAAAACAGCTTCAGTTTGAGGGTATATGATTACTACCAGAACTTGTCCTTTGCTACACTGTCTGAAAAATCCCACCAAGTTCTGTTAGTTAACTTGAGCATTAAAAATTGTATTTAAGGATGATAATATTTGCACTCTTTCAAGCTGTATTTCTTTTACTCAAATAGGACTTTCTTCACCAGAATGATTCATTGAGTTTCAAAACTGAAGCATTTTTTCATCTTTTATTAAGAACTTTGGTATAGTAAGATACCATCACAACTCTCTGAGATGTGAACTTGTGTTGTTTTCACTTAAAATAAATTCCTTCACTTAGCTACATTAATTCTCTGTATTAATTGACAATCAAAAAAATAGAGCCACCTTACTGTTCCTGTTGTATTTCATTGCCAATTCCTCTCTCTCTTCTGATCACGTATTCCCACCCGCATCACTGAATGTGCAGGGAGGCACCCAGGTCTAAGTCTTAGTGCTCTGCAAGTCCTCCGGCCTTTCACTTTTGCTGTGCCTTCATCTGTCACCCTAATATAATATCCTGGGGAATCTGAGCCAAATCTCTTCTCGGGCACGGAAAGGTAAACCTGAAGGCACTGTGCTGCAAGAGCTGGCTCACATTTGTGTTGTCCCCAGCTGCCCTGTGTCAGCTGGACATCACCCTGGAAGCAGCCAGGGGCTGGGGTCCTGCAGGGCAGGAACTGGCAGTGACTGGCAGGGACAGTCACTCATGAGCAAAGCACCCAGATAACCTCGTTAGTAAGTCTGTGAGTCACAGCAGAACTGCTTCAGGATGCCAGAGCAGCAGTGGGATCCATTTAGCTGCTGTGATGCCTAAAACACTTAAACGATGGAATAATTTACCCTCAGTCCTTCTGCTACAGAACTGTGGCTCCTTCCTAAGAATAAAAGAACACAGCAAGTATCAGCAGCTGTGGCTCCGAAACATTTTAATAACAGACCACTGCCTAAGCAGTTTTAAGGATTTTTTCTTATATGCTTTTTTATTCTCTATTGGAAACACTATAGACACTAAATGCATAGCCAGTGGTTGCATTAATGATCTGCAGAAAACACAGAAAACCTATACTAAATCCTACTAGAAACATGATAACAAAGTGAAGCTTTCCAAGAAACAAAATATATTCGTTAGCAGGTCCCAAAATTCAACTGATAACAAAAACATTCTGCCTTATTTACAGATACTAGAATACATGCAATATACATATCAAATAGTTGTAGTTTTGTCCTTGTTGCAAAAAGAACCTTTAAAAGTAGTAATTGTAATCTTTCGGTCATATATATTACATCACAAAACGCCTATTCATTTGAATCAAGAAAGAACTGACCTTGGAAAACCTGTAAAATGACATGCAAGGAGTTCAGAAAATATCAAAACATTTCATCATGGTTCTTTGAAATTTTAAAGTTACTTTTCCTGAACTAAAAATAAGTTTAGATAATAATAAAACAAAATGTTTTTAAAAAACCCACAGTCAAATAGAGAAGAAATATTTGAAGATATTAAATAAAGCATTTCAATTGACTTGAGCTGACTATTTTCCTCATTTTTGGTTGTGAAGACTCTTTGAGATTTTCATATGGCATTCCTTTCTTGAATAAAATACATTTCACACTCCAAAAATTTCACCAAAAAAAAAGCCTTTCTACTCTAAATGAAAATCCATACTTTAGGGAAAACCTTGTAGCTCTGTCTCCTTGGCCTGGTGAAGGACTACCAAAACACTCTAGGAAGCTCCATTGTACTGCAGTATTCAGAACAGTTCAGCTTTCCCTGGCTCTCATTGTTCTGCCTTCACCCTGTAAAGCTCTCCAGTTTCTTTGTTTAAGACTACTTTACAAAAGCAATTATAAAGAATACTATTTTTATGCTTCGAGTATTCTTCAGTCAACAGAGGTTACAATAACTTTTTTTTTAACACAGATGCTGAGCAAAAGGCCTGACCTTGCTGCTTCACAGCTCTGGAAACAATTGATCTGCTAGTTCTTTCTGAAAGGATGCAGCTTGCTGAAGTAAATGCAATATCACAAGGCTTAGAAGTACAATTGACTAGTACATACACCATCTGTGTGAGTACTTCAGTGGACCCCAGCCTTCTGATGATTAATGTATTTATCTTGTGAACATGCTAATGAAGATGCTAAGTAAGGGTAAGTATTACATGATGCAAAACAACAGGCTCACAGAGATAAAAATACATCCATCAATGCATATGTGAAACTGGAAGCTGCCTTGAATCCACTTTGTGAAGTTAAAACATAATAAAATATGTAATAAACACACTGTTTACAGTAATTATTAATCTCAGAAAGATCGCTAGAAGTGGGACTGAGGAAGAGTTTTCTTTTATCAGAGAGTCAAGAGCCACTGAGGTATTTGTTCAAATGGAGTGTTTTTTCTGGGATGATCTGGAAAGGTTATTTAATAAACATCCTGCTAGTGCAGTGACAATGGCCACAGTGTCTCTCGATCTCTTCCTGTGGAAAATTTTAGCTAAGACTTTTATTACAGAGCTTATGTTTTTAATGGGATGCAGAAATATTTCATGGCCCATGAGATGTATAAAGAATGCTTGACACAGATGATACTGTGGAACCTTCAAAGTTGGTATGATTGCTGAGAATTACAAATAATTAGACATGATGATGCAGGAGACTATTTCCAGACCTATATTCCTGTGCACTTTCTCTTTTGTCCTGTACCTTCTCATATCTCTTACTTTTGTGGAAGAGGTGGCTCCTCATACAGTACTCAGTTTTAGGGCTAAAGCATTCATCAGTGAAGGAGGTCTTCATTACTACTATCAGAGCTGCTGCTTCTTTTTTTCTTTTTCCTGCAGTCCACAGGGACAGATTTCACAGCCATAGAAATTGAATCAGTAGCAGTTGATTCAGGACATTCGAATTTGATTTTCCAAAATGTTGAACAGGCTAATCCTTATCCAGCAATTTATATAAATAGCTGCTTAACCTCAAACGTATTAATAATTACAGACTTCAAAGAAAACTTTACTTTACATATGAATATAAATTATGGTTAATTTACTTTAGTGAGAGCTACATAATCTAGTAAGAATATGTTGCATGATAAAAGCCTGTAGTACATTTAAGTACTGATCTATAAATCTTTAGTTGATCATGGCAAGCCAATCACTAATCTGGTGGATTAATGGAATGAAAGAAAAATTATTTACTTAATTAAATCCCAGCCTTGGAATTCAAGACCTACTGGAATTCCTATATCCTGAACTCTATTAAATTATGCCCTCTGTTTCTTTCAGATTTTCAGTCTGCTGGAAATGAAAAAATATTCCATTCAAAATACCATGTATATAAATGCAACACGTATATGCATATATACACACATAATTATGCTGTATATATAAATATATACACAAATTATATATACATATATAACTTGCATATAAATGTGTGAAGCATATTTACCTGCTACATATGTACCTGTTTCACCTAATTCTTGGCAAAATAGAAAATTACTGGTCCAAATGTATTTTAACAATTCATTTCTGATTCTTTTTCATTTTGTAACATCTTCCCTAAATACAGATGGGAACTGATAGTTTGCTGTCCAGTACAGTATAATTTGGGAAGGTTTTTGTATAGAATATGCAAGTATAAGGAAAAATATGCTGACGTTCTGGGCAAGCCTTTGGTGGTGTAGCACTTCTTCCAGGGCACACAATCTCTTCCATCCATCACATGAAAAAATATGTGCTACCGCTACACAAAGAAAGTTTCTGCTTCATTGTAGACAGAACATCCTGCAGAGGGGTTTCATCTTTTTTGACCCCCTAACCCAAATTTGTGTAAACATCGTGCTTTGCAGTTTGTTTGAAAGTGTAGGAAATATGTTAGAGTGCTGATTAGAAACTAGTGAAAGGTGTATATGCATGGCTAGAGCAAATGTTATCAATGTCGTATTTGGTTTAGGATATTTGGTTTGGTGTGTTCCCAAAGACTTGTATCACCATGCTAAGTTTCTAGTCTAAACAGTATTATTAGATTCCTTAAAGACACAAATTGCTTCCTACCTATGAAATATCTTTGCAAATTATTCATGTCATCCTCAAGAAAACTACTTTTGACAGAAATACATGGAATTTGTAACTTCAAGTTTCATATTTGGATCAAAAGTTGTCGTTGTGTGGCCTGGCTGGTGGAGGAAACTGTTGCTTTTCCCTAAGAATTCCTGGCTCAGGAACTCCTGGCGGTGTCCGGGCACCTCGCATACAGCTTCTCCCTCACCGTGCGATGGAGGCACGCGGCCAAGCCAACACAGAGCTTGCTAGCTCGAGCGGTATCAGAAGTAAAGAGTCCAGAGATGGCTCTTGCGAGGGATCCGATGTTTATTCTGACCGGCACGCAGGCTGGCCAGGTAGCAAGAGAACGGACTCCGCCCGCCAAGTTCTTTTTCAAGGGATACAGACAGGGGAGGGACAACAGCTGAGGGCCAATGTGGTGTGACCCAAGGTTAGAGTGACTGTCTGGCTGCTGACCAACCAGGGGGACCCTCCTCACACAGGTCACAAGACCAGGTGAGGGGATCCTGGCCAGCTGTCTTGTGGGTGGTGTTAGATCTCTGAATTCACCCACCACTGAGCTGCTGAGCCCCCTGGTTCCCCAGCCATCCCAGCTGGTGGCTCGGGGACTACAACAAAAAGTAACACAAATTATCTAAGGGAAATATAAGTGTAAGCATATACCACTAGAATGCTTTCAGAGGGGAAAGTCCTCTGCACAAATTTATGTAATCCTTGAGAATGGAGCAATCCGCCCTCTCTAAGTGAAATGACAGCAATAACTGTATCGTTTCAGAAATCTCCACTTGCAAATGATTTTTGATGAAGAAAATATGTCTCATATTATAGACACTCAATAGTTTGGTATTAAATATTCCTTAACATGCAGTGGTAAAAATATCTAATGTAATACATCTATTTATTATTTTTTTTAATTTCGAGTCAAATCCTTCCAGAGTCGGTATCTTGAAAGTCCTTCACACAAAGCTAATTTCCAAAGAATCCTGAAGCAGTCACATTCTTAGTTGAGTGTACACAAAGGCCTTTATTTCTGCAGACATTAATACATAGCAACAAATTAAAACAACCAATTTTCCTGTGTAGGGTAGAAAATTACTTCCTGGGAATTTTCTTTTAACTAGTATAAAACCTTTGAACAAACTTACTAACCTTAGAAAACATGACTGTCTTTAATTACATTCTCTCACCTTCTCCGTTAAGCTCCACATAATTTTTTTTCTCTTTCTCCTCCTACTTGTCTTTTACAGAAATTACATATCTCTTCACACCTTTGCCTACTCATTTTTACCACAAACACAGTTTTTAATAAAATTTGTCATTAAGTACTGTATTACAGATCCGAAGAAATCATTTACCTTTACCATTCATCAAGAGGCAGTTGTGTGCTGGTCTCTCATTGTTATGCCCACCTTGACCTGATTACTTTTAGATTTTTTCCACTGATAAACTCCATAAGTTAACTAATGTTCAGTAGATTTTAAACTCCTCTTAACAAAAATGTGCATCAGAAATTTTTTAGTTCCACCTTCTCTGACTTTAGACAAATAATTCAGATTAGTTTAGACACCAAAGATGAACAGCTCTGAATAATTCTTTGAGCAATGATTTCCTAATTGTCTGAGGTCCATGTGGTGAGGGGTTACAGGCACATGTTTGCAGCTGTATTGCAAACCAAGACTTAGTGTTTGAAGCTGAAAAATTTTTTGTCTCTGTCTTATGAATCTGATATTGTCAGAAAATATTTTTCATAAATGGCATAGAGAAAATGAATATTTTATAACTTTTCCATCCCAGGATCATAGAAAAACATTAGGTAATATCCTTCATTCCCTGAGTTCTGCAGCTACTGTTTTGTAAAATGAATCAGATGATGTCCTCAACATAAAGTTTTTTAATTTTTTTCCACAGCTTCAATGCAGGATGAGGTCAGTCTTTTCAACGATATTCATGGATTCTTTCAATTTTTTACCTCCACTTCATAATGTGTGGAACACCACCCACATAAAGACTTACTGGAGTGATAAGACCACTAATTAGATAGCCTGACATACCGTTCACATTCCCATATGAGCCTTGGGCAACATTACAATTACTGTGAACTCAGAGCCAAATCTGGCAGTATTTCAAGGTGGAACACACAAGTTTGTCTGCACTGAATCTCCAGAGACTCTGAACAATTAATAATAGTGATTGTATATATAATCTGCAGCAGAGCAATGGCTTACTTTTCAGTCATCTAAAAATATCACAGAAGCTAAAAGCCACCCTACTGTATCTATGCTATTATTTCCTGGTTGCCCTCCCTCACTGGAAATTATCAAGGCTTTAGGCCCATGTGGAGAATCCTTCAGAGATCCATACCCTCAGTAACCATCCTTCCTGCAGCTGAGAATCCCTTGCAGCAGGAAGGGAAACCACTGGGAGCCCAACACTACCCTGCCCTACCCTGCCCCAGCCTATAACATCCATTTGTCTCTCAAAACCTGCACAAAGTCTCAGTGCCAGCTTCTCCACAGTATCCTCTAACATGGAAATGTTATAAAAAGCCAATGTGGAGCATGCAGTCAATTGAAACAAAGGCTGTATTTTCTATTACATCCACTGATACAGTTGGAAAAAAACCCCAAGCTTTAAAAAACACAGATTGCTTTTCAATTAAACCTGAGATTCTGTGTTTATTATAAATCTATGCAAACATTGTTTGCTGTAACCTGATAAAGGGTTTGCCTTTATGAGCATGGATCTCATATTAATTTGCTCCTAACATTCAACATTTGGAAAAATTGAGTCATTCATCTTTCAATATTTGAACTGTCCACTGTTGCTTTTTTTAAATGTGCCTGTACTTGCACATATATGATATTTATAAATATAAAGGTCACACTTCATGTAGTTCACATTTTCTGCTACAGAATTCTAAGCAAATAACCTCAATTACTTTCTGGGTGTGTCTTAAACTAGCATAGTATTTTTCCGAAAACTTCTTATAATATTAGACAATGACCAGCTAACAGCAATAATTGGGAGCAGCTGTAATTTGATGAGCAGTTTTTCTAATGTACTTGTTTTTAACAGATTTCAGTTAATTAAGGCAGAGGAGTATAGCTATGAAGTTGTGATTTTGAAATGTGAGAAGTTCTCACTATCAAATTAAAACTAAAATACAATTTGTATGTTTTATGTAATAGTTCAAAAGATAAGGTAACTATTTTTTTTTTGCTGATATAAACCTGAAAATCTAATATTGCAATTGGGGGAGATTGAGCTTCTCCTAAAATAAAAAAAAAAAAAAAAAATCATAATTGTGATCTGGATGTAAAATCTGTGGAATGAGAGTTATCCTAAAATAGTCATTAGAACTTGCCAAGCAAAGTCACCTAAACCAAAATAAGGTTTATGAAATCTAGATGATATCCGTATGTTATGGAGAACACAAATTACTGCAAGCAATGAAGATGGAAGCAGACAAGCAGACACTTCAAATGAGTCTTCAAGAGCTGCACTAAAGCCACTTCATCAAAACAGTACAAACCAAATCATGATCCAATACTTGGAAGAATATGTAAGGCAGTAAAGACAAAGAGAAGAAAACCCCTTAGCTCAAAGATCACTTCATAGGCACAAGGCACAGAACTGCAGCAACAAATACAAAGAGCCTTGTTCCAAAACACGTGTTGGTTCTCAATCACTGTCTTGGCAGTGTGGTGCCAAAAGTAGTTATGGCACTTTCAAAAAAAAATGCCTCGTGCTTTAAAATCTATATTGATATCACTTAGGGTTATAAAAATACAGTCCAGGTTAACAAAAAGTGTGAACTTAATCTGAGAGAAAATAAATTGAAAGAGACGGAATTTGCAGCAGTACTGCAGGGGCAAGTATCTATTAGTATATATTTAAATGAACATGTCTACTGAAGGAAAAGGAAGCTAAAGCAACTGAGGAAGAGTTTGAGGTGACTTTCTAGGTAGGTATTTTTCTCATCAGCTTAGAGAATATAGGTAATGGAGACCAAACTTTCACCTTATTCCAAGGGAAAGGATGAGTATTGGAAGAGATTCATCACTTTGGGAATCAAAGAACAAATAATGCCTTGTTTATGTTGAATATAAAATATGCAAATCTGGGATATTTTCTGGTAATTCAGAGAGATTTTTTGACAGAAGAGTAAGGTTAATTTTTCCTAATGTAAGAAATACATTGCATATAAGCTCGTAGCCACTGTTCAAAAAATACCATGTACACCTGTGAATGTTCAATTTGCCTTTTAGGTGACTCTTGCACTGCTATTCTCATTACATTCCATAGTCAACACGCTGAAATTTCGAGAGATGCACACGTGTGTGCATGCACATACGTTTCATCATACAGATGTTACTAAGATCCTTACAAGAAGTATTTTCTTGCATGAAAGTGAAAGAAAAGCATGGCCAAAAGATCTGAACATCTATAAAAAGGACAAAAATTGTAGGGCTAAACTTATAAATATGTAAATGTAGACTGTGTTGGGGTCAAAACTCGCAGAGCAGAAGCCACAAGACTGAAACTATCACCTATATTCACCATTTATAGGCTTAAGTCTCTTAACGTCCTGTCTAAAGTCTCAGTTCACTGATGAACATTATTCCATATAGTACACCTGAATGGGAACATTCCCTGAATAGTTCCAGCTAATCAAGCAATCCAGATTTCTCTAAATGACTACCAAACCTTGAGGATTATTTACACTTCTATCTGCACAATTTATCATCTCTGATTTGATATTTGGTTCATCACATCATTGATGAAATGCTGAAAAACCATTCTAATACGAATCTGAGCAGTACCTCCTTAGGAAACCAACCATGTGATGATGATTCACCATTGGCAAGCACCTGATACCTGTCAGGCCTGTTTGAAATTATCTATTTCCTTTAAGTCACATTAATGATGATAATTTATATTCTTATTTTTCAATTGTTTTATCAGATAGCAGTTTTCACATTATTTCACTTGGTTTTGTTTTCAGGATAACTGGAACATCTTTTACCCTTTTGAATTACTGGTACAAATGGGGTTGGTTTTCAACTCTATGGAACTTCCCTGGTATTCAAATGTTTAATAAGTTTAACACTAGCAGACCAGATATTTTAGCCAGCTCTTTTTGAACTCTGTACTCTAGTTATTGACATCAGCAGTGGTATCAGCTCTTTTTCTTTTTTCCAGCTCATCTTCTTGGTGGTGAAGGTCCCCTCAGAAAGCAGAGAATCCAATGGATTTATATAGCCTTGAGCCAGGTAGCAATGTCTGGACATGTCTCTCTGGGGAGGGGGCAGTCTCTTACAGCAGACTCTGGGTCTGTTGCATCACATGCAGTCCTATAGGGGCAAAGCCTCTCACAGGCTGAATGTGAATGTCCCGTGGGTGTGCCCTGTGGGGTTGGGTGTTCCACAGCTGGGCCAGTTTGAGTAAAAGGGAGGATGGGTGTTCACTGCCTCTGAGCAGAGGTTACACCAGAAACCTTCTCCCCCCCACCTCGTTTCAGGGGGGAGTCTGTGTAAACCTGGCTTCTGTGGGCTGTGGTCTCCCCCACCCCAAACTCAGCCAGGGATGAATCTTAGCACTGCTGCTGAATTTGGCTCACATTCTTTTCTTTGTTTACTTGTTTGTTTCTCCCCGGGCCTGAGGCTGATGGAAGAATGGGTTTTCCCTTTATCTAATCTCAGTAGTTTGACTTACAGTCCAAAGTTCTTCAAGGAGGTTTCTGTGGTCGTATCTTCTTTAAAACTTTATATCAATGTTTGAGGCATGAATTATTTTCAGTCTCTGACAGCAGGCTAGAAAGTTCTTCTTTGTTCTTATGAAACTCCTGTACATCGCCTTTCCAAACAGGGGATAGGAACAGTTGTTGAACATTTCCTGAGACATTATCTTCATTTTAGCTCTCTCCAATTTCATAATGGCCCATCCCATTAGTAGAATCTCCTTTGTTCCCAATGTAATTTTAAAAATCTAAATTTCTATTAGCCTTTTTACTGGCAGCCATGGCTTTTCTGCAATTCTTATTTTAGTAACAATTTTCTATGCTCTAGATTGAAGCTCATTTTTCTCTCTTCTTTGCTTTTCTTGGATTTCACAGACTATTTCTCTATTTCTGTTATCTTCATTGCATCACTGATAAAGGGTAGGTTTCTATGAAAATTAGTCTCTTACCTGATACAGAATCATAACTTTGAAGATTTTCTGATAATTCTCTAGATTTAATCAAAATCCTTACTTTCTAATAATTATTTCTTTAAAGAAACCAAGTTAATAAACTTCCAGTACAGTCAAATTTATCCACTATAATAACATTCAAAATATTCTTGTTCCATGGTGAATTCATACTACTGCATTTGATTTTAAAACCTCTAACAGTGCTTAGAGTTTCTTGCTCCACACATTCTCTTACATTTGCTTTAACAAGTAACTATAGTTTTTCCCCTACACACTGTATAGTCAGATGTTTTCTATTTGTATTAAATGGTCTTTAATAGATTCCCTTTCGTGGCTGTATTTGTTAGTGCTTACATGGAGTTCTCTATACTGTTCTAGGGTACAACAGTGGCTTATGTGAATTGAAGCAGTAATTCAAATGGAAAGCAGAGGAAAAGAGGTTGTGTGCTGAACTCAGTAGACATTCTCAAAAGTGTCTGTTACTGAAAGTTCTATTACAATACCACAGCTTTCAGACACGGATGGCTAAAATTCAGCATCAGAATAAAGGATGTAAAATAATGCACACAGCAACAAGATGATTTTCTTGGAGGCACTGCTCAGTAACAGAGGAGTTTTATTTTTTCAGGTGCCTAAATATGGTTTATGCTTATTTTAAAAAATAATATATTAAAAATTGTAAGCAGGCATTATTAAGACATTCACTTCAAGAATCTAAAATTTTACATGGGCTTGTAAATATTTCATGTAGTTTTCCAAGGGAAAATTAAAATTCACCATGTTGATGGACTGAAAATCCCACATCATCCCACACATTGTCCCACATCCTTCTCAAAAGCATTGACTTTGGCAGGTTTTGACCTCAGCTCTAATGACTTTTGTTCCTTAATGGAGGGAGAATTTACTTTCATGGAGTGCTGAAGAAATTTCAAGTGGAAAAGTATCTGTACTGAGAAAAGAGGTAAATATGTTTTTAGTTGAGTAATGCCCCTTCCTTACATCTGTGGGGTGGTGGTAGTTGTTCCATATTTTAAAATATATTTTCAGTACAGTTGAGGAAGCTTTATCACAGTGCCTTTGTTTGAAAGAGGTGTCTGCCAAGGAAGGCAGGAGTCTCTTGGAATGGAAAATGTAACCCCCTTCCCTCCAAATTATTATAATTTTGAAATTAAGGGGCTTTCAGGCTAAGATATGAGGAATAGAAGTAACAGTTCTTTACTAACATATATATATATACATATATATATGTATATATATCTGTATGTATAACACGGCTAACAAACAGCAGTAACTGTGTCAGTAACACCAAACAGACCCAGCCCCCAGTGACCCCTTCCCGGCTGCCGGGCCCTGTCCCTTGGGTGCAGTGACGCTCACGGCCGGCAGGGGGCGCTGGCGGCTCCCGCTGGGCAGGGCGGGTGCGATGGTTCCCCCGCGCCTGCAGGGGGCGCTGTGGGGCGAGCTCAGGGGGCATGCGGCAATGGCGGCCGGGCCGGGCCGGGAAGGGATGGGAGAAAGGCTTCACAAACCCCCTGGGCAGCCCATCCCGGTGCCCCAGCAGGACCCTCGGGAACAGCAGGCGGAACAGCAGGGATGAACACAAAATCCCGGGTGGTAGGCGAGATGTATCAAACTCCGGAGCTGCGGCGGGAACCCCGGGATGTCTCGGCAGGCAGGGATGCGGAGCTGCGGTGCAGCGAAGGCTCGGAGCAGCGGCAAAGGAACGGCAGGGGCGGGGCAGCTGTGGCCCGGCTCCCAGCGGGGCAGGGAAAGGCGGGCTTGGGGTCCCGGGGTCCCCCGAGGCACCCGAGCAGATGGTGAGAAGGTCCTTCTTTTAGTGAGGTAGGGTGTTAAACAGGGTCCCAGTGCAATGGCTGCTCCAGCAAGCAGAGCCCGACTCACAGCAGAAGGAAGGCGGCAGGAGGCAGAAGCCCGCAGTGGTGATGAATTCTCCCCACAGGGACCACAGCCTCTCTCCCCTCCGAACACTGAGAGAAGAACACTGAGAGAACAAGAGAGTTAGGGGCTCCACCCAACCCCCTTTTCCCAGTCCAGATCTCGCAGCATCTCTGCCCTACACGAGAAGAGC
This sequence comes from Gymnorhina tibicen, assembly GCA_013399875.1. Taxonomy (NCBI): domain Eukaryota; kingdom Metazoa; phylum Chordata; class Aves; order Passeriformes; family Artamidae; genus Gymnorhina; species Gymnorhina tibicen. The sequence continues at coordinate 179,566 of VXAZ01005144.1, forward strand.
CCAGGTAAAAGAGAGTAGCCAGCTGGACCCCTCCCCCTGTGGCCAGGACTTTTGTCTCTCTTAAGTACCCAGTCCTTAGTGTGTCTTGGCAACACGTATGGGGAAAATTCATTAAGAGAAAAGGAAAAACAAAAGGAGAACTCCTAAAACCCCAACACACAGCTTGTATCTATCCAATGGTTGTCATTAATTTTAAATACAACTTAAGTGACAAAATTTGTGCAGAATAGTAACTCACAAGAACTATGTTCCTTCTTTGCAAGAGAAAAGCAAGAAAAAATTGTGGTGTCACTTCACAGACTGTAAAACTGATTTAAAACAAGTGTAAGGAGACTCAGACACCCTATTAGCAGATCTTCTACAAAAACAGAATATACTGATGTTCATTACAATTTTATTTCTCGTTTCCATTTTAAGGCATCTTTCTGAGAGCTCATACTGAGGTAAGAGCTTGTTCATTGTTTGCAGGAGAGTAGACTTTTTATTCTTTCTTCACGTTTTGGCCTATGCCAAAAATTATAATCTCATGGAACTTCAATTATTATTTTTCTTTTAATAAAAGTGGACATTGTGCACAGTTTTCTTCTTACATGTTTAATAAAAACTGAATGACCTAATAGAAGCTATGGTGAAGGCCCCACACAGATTTCTTTTCAGCTGTTTGATTCCAGCTATCAATTAGATCTCAAAGAAACAGCACGACTTTGGCAAGTGTAATACACAATTAAACTGTATGATCTTGTTTAATGCTTCTCTGCTCTTGCAGACTCATATTTTATTTCAATTAGTTATTTAGATCTATAAATAAATGGCATGTCTTCTCCTCTCACACCAGGCAATCAGGTAAACAAAATCTAAGCTTAATTATGCTGTGTTTTCCTCTGTCTGCAAACTCTTTTAATCATTCCCATTCCAAACTCTATTGCTATGAGGATGTGGGTAACAAGAAAAATTGGCTTTGTTGTCATATTTTCTAGACATTTTCTCGGCTTTTGATTATAGATCCTTGTAAACATAAGAAGGATTGCAGCTATTGAAAAAAAGCCTGACTTCATACTGAGAATCACCAAAAGTTACAAACTTCTGTACTTCACATTTTAAAAATTATTATACAAATTCTACTTACGTCATTTGATGTCAAAGAAGGGTGAAATCCATGCTGTGGCTCACTAAAAGATGGTTAAAATGTCAATTAACTGGGAGATACAAACTCATAACAAACCAGACTTCTATAGTTCCCCTGTTCATGGAACTACTTATTTAAGCACACAGTCAACTGACATTTACACAGATTGTGAATTATTATTGCTCTTGATGCAGAACTTGCTTGCTTGCTTGCTTAATCTCAGAAACAACAAAACAGAGATATACTTATCCCAGGAAAACTCATCCAGAAACAATTCAACTTCTTTCATGTGACACAAAGGCTAAGGCTGTAAACTCAGCAGCCCTGATTTGCTTCTGGAGAATAATCTTAGTGCCTCAGGAATGCATTTTGAAGCACCCCAGTTCCAGAAGAGCTTTAGATGGGCACAGCAGCGTGTGAATGGCAGGATGTGAGCAGGTTTAAGCCCAGCACCCAAGTTACCGAGTGATATGATCAAAAGCCATCCAATGTACCTGGAAAAGCCAATGCTGACCTTTGGAGTTAACAAGATTTATAGAGCCCAAAGTATGTTCCAAGTAACTATGAAAAAATTTTCCTTGTCAGCCAGATTCACAATATTCATAACATTGAGATTTTTACACTAGCCTAGAGCGTCCTAGCCACATTTTTCCAGAATAATCCAGAGTTGACAATGGCCAAAACACCAAAAAAAGCAAAGTCCATTACTATGTTTGTTGCTAAATATATATATTAAAGTTACAAGTAGTGATGCATATTTGTCAAAACTATCCACTCTTTATTTCTATTCTGTATTTATAATGAAGCAGAAGGAGATGTTACATCCCATATGATGTTAAGGATGCAGTAAAATTTACCATCTGTTGACAAAGAAAGATGTGAAGGAACATTTGCTAAAATTAATTATTGCAGTTAGAGCTGAACATCTTATATCCAAGATCCCCACAGTAACTAGCTGAGAAGCTCACTGGAATAGTCTAGGGTTATTCTACGGACTAGGATACTCTTCTAATGTCAGACATGGGCAAGCTAAAGGGTGAATCAGGGATTGCAGGCTGCCAGTCACCCCTGTGGCACAGAAGGGCTCCCATGCCCATCAGTACAACAGCTCCCATTTTTAGGAATGTGTGAGCAGGGGTTTGCAGTATGGACTGCCCCCCAAAGCATTGTGCATGGACTTGTGATGAGAACAATCAGGAGGGAGAGTGATCTGAATGAGGGGTTGGGGTCACTTTAGCCCATGGTAAATCCTCACCAGACAATTTTAAAAAGAACTGGAGAACAGTAATGCTGTTCTGGCATTCATGTAGTATTTAATTTATCAAAACTCATGCTTCACAGATTCAGTGAGTCCCCTAATTACGGACATTAGGAAAAGATCCCTTCCTTTTCTCAGCAACAGAGAGTTGAGAGATGCATTCAGAAGGGAAGGTTTTTTTAGGACTTAGGATATTGGTCAACAGAGAAGTTTACCTAGAGTGGTCAACAGGACAGGTCGATCAGCTTTCTTTGCTGCTGTACAGCCCACTTTCTTACCAAGTATGAATGAAGTATTCAGCTCAGAGGAGCTGATATCTATCAGCTCTATATATCTATCACTAGATTTGGAGAGTGTAAACTTCTGCTGCTGCTTGCAACAGATCAGCCAGGACAACCAACATGCCACTGTTTAGTCTCCTGACATTTGGAATGATTTTCACTAGCTGAAGTATTTGGATTATAGGAGAGATAAGTATGTGACACAACAGCCTTTGACACACAGAAAGTCACACCAGTTGATTAAATGGAATTCTTTGGCAAGTAGATCTGCTGAAAACTCTGACTTGCATATTTCCTAGTTAAAGGAACAGACAGACGACCCAGCTGGGATGGATTCCTGGGCTCAGATGAAGAATGAGTGTTCCTGGAATGAATTTCACAAACCACTAGATCATAACAGCAGATATTCAAGAGAAAGTCTAATTCAACAGATAAGCTTTACTCTGTATAGTAGGCATATTAAGAAGAATTCATCTGCCTAAAAATAGGTAAAAATTTTAGATGCTGTAGGAATTGGAGTTATCCACGGTTGACTGGCTGGTAGACTCATCATGTTCTGTAGTTGCAGCCAGAAGCAATAGAGAATTTAAAATAAAAAATGTGTTTGGACACATGAATATCAATAGTTATCTAAAGTCCTTTTAACAGTCATAAACTGTTTGAGCTTTTAAATCTTCCTGGTTTTTTCCAGGAAAGAGATGGGATTTTCTGTATGCTAGAAATAGAAGAGGTGTAAATATCCTCAACATCAGTTTTTATTTCCCTTAGTTTGGAATTTCATATTGAAAATCAAAAGGCTAAATTTGCAGATGAAATCCATGCATTGAAAAACTGCAATGGGCTTCCTAAATTAAGTCAATTAGCTGGGGAATAGGCCTGGTTTAAAATGTTGAGATAGATAAATCAAAGGACATGGAATTAAACTGGACTGATACAGTCAAAACAAGAAATCAAACATTTTTGGGGGGTTCTTGGCATGGATTTATTTCTGCTCATAGAGCCAAAATTGCCATGAAAATGTGGTGATGCCATACTAAGAGGTTGGATTAGATCAAAAGACAGCAATGCCTTTTTTTTCAAGAATATAATGTGTCCCTACAAGTAATCATTTTCCACTGCTGCTGAAAGTTTAGAGTACTGAGTTAGTCACAAGGCAACAAAAGGAACCCTCCAGCAGTAAGTTATGATCCCTGTGTTTTTCTGATTAGCTACTCTAACAAATTGCCCTGAGAAATACAACTACTACATATGACAGAGCAAAAGCACAGTAGGATAAACACCGAGTGCAACAGAACCAGGAGGTTTAGTTAACATTGGTCACAATCAGTAAGAAAATTGAAGCCGGACTTGCAGTTCCTGTCATGCTGCTGCAGGAGACATAGAGAGTGTAACAGTGTAGGGGGTCAATAAAGAAGGAAGAAATAAGGAAGCCCATTTATCTGTATATGTACCTGCATCTGTATCTAGTTTCTTCCCTTCCACTTACAGGGAAGAGCACAGACAAGTCAAGCCTGACAAGTCATCAAGCAGACCATTAGCCACTTTTCCACAGCTTTATCTGGTGGTTTGTGAGCAGGTAGGGAAAGGGCACTTTATTTCCCCTTGTGCTTCCATTTCTCATGTCTCCCTCTCAGATTTGCTGCATAGCAAAGGAGGTTTTCTACCTCTCTGGAGCTCTCAAAAGAGACTTCCTTCCTTGTTTGGCATATTTGGATTCTGAAGGAGAGAATCGTCCCTTCTTTTAATTTTCTTTCTGCACTTTCTGCTCTCTGCCTGTAATGTTGCTTCTGTCAAGACCCATGGGGTTTGTGGGGTTTCCATGGGGTTTCTGTGGTGCTTCCAGCTCAAAGACCAATCAATATCTTTGTAATCTGTGCCTCATAATTGCATAAATAAGAGTTTTAACCTGCCAGTGCAAACGGGGTGATCCTGTTGATTCAAATGGTCCATATTAGCATACCGTATATAATACAAATAGACCTAGCATAAAGTCATTTGTCCTAGCCATTATATACATTAGCATATTAGCATTCTTTTTTTTCCTTTCTGAAAACAAAATATTTGTCAAAGCAAAAATAACATTCATCAAAATTGTGATCATGGAAACTAGTTTCGCACCAAGTATGGTCAACCTTTCTATTAAAATATTAATTCAGAAATGATAGCAGCAAGCTTTCAGGTATGTTTTTAATAGTTAATTTATACATTTCACATCCCCTAAATCATAGTTTACTTTTTAAATATTTGCTAGTCTAACAAAACATGTGCTAGCAGCCTCAGGTCATAACTCATGCAGATAGCAAAGAGGACTTCGTGCCATTTTATGATGTGACTTCTCAATTTAATTAACTCCTTTAAACTATTAATACCAGACCTTTTTCCCTAGCTCTCGTTTTTTGCTTATGTGACTAAAAAGCTCTGTGTACCATTCAGCCAGCACAGGTTGGCTTCCTCCCTCTCTCATAGCAACAAAATCCTGGCTACCTCTGAAGTGGATATGCTAAATGGGAGGGATTTCACATCATCTCATCTCTCCAGCTCACATGCACAAAATGTCACAATTCTGCTCAGAAGGTGTTTTTCAGCAACCATTTTGTGTGTGATATTAATCAGTTTGCTATTGATGACCACATCTATGCAGTAACAAAAATATATCAGTAACATAATTAGTCTGTTTCATGATGTATGGTATAGATAGACATTATTTTCCTAATTTTTAAATTTTAAGCCATGCTTAAAGAGCATGAACATTTACAAATCTACTTGCTATTCTTGTTTAAATAAGAAAGCCACATTCTTCTCTGGATGCTTCACTTAGAAAAATACTTGTGGCGAGAAATCTCTTGCACCAATACACTAAGCATTTATGTTTAGCATTCTCTTGCACCAATACATGAAGCATTTATGTTGAACATTGTAGCCAGTTTTTTCTGACAGAATTTATACTTTTTGCTAACACAGGGTTCAATCCTGTCCAGTCCTGTAACCCTGATTCAAATGACTTCTTGGGCATAATATCACTAATTTCAGTAAATCTATTTGCATTTGTGCTGTTCAATATCCTGTCAGCTTGCCGAATCAGACCATTAGCAAAGATAGACAGATGTATTCAACCATAGGCAACTTGCATGTCCCTGTTTCTAAATAAATGAGCTTATCCTGCAGTATAAACAGCACTTACTTTTCTCAAAACTTTAAAGGAATGAACATGGTCAAGATTAATCTCTTTATTATGACATCTGCTATTTTTTCATTATCCATTAATAAATTTTCTTGCATGCCCTACAATTAGAGAATGTTCTGTTGCTTAGTTCAGCAGTAAAAAGGATTGTTTCTATAAGGCACAAATGAAATATCTCTAGACCAGTCCAATGAGCTTCTGAGCTCCTTTCACTTCTAATGAAGCACCATTATTTAGCAATCATAGAGCATTTGCTAGCCCTCGATAGTTCTTACTCCATCACACTATTTATGACAGCAGAACTAAAAGTGAATGTAAGCATCTGCAGAGTGACAGCTTTGACAAGAGGTTCTGTGAAGAGTATTGCTAACACAACACGTTACTATACAGAGCAAAGGCAGGCAATGTGGTGCACTGCTGACCAAGCTGCAATGTTACTAATAGAAGAATAATTGAAGTTAGAGGGATTTTTGACCTAATGGTAAAAGGAAAAACTAAATACATTACCAGTTTGGTGTAGTAATACTGTCTAAATCCATTTTCCCCCATTTACACTCATCTACATTAGTAATTTTTCTCTCCTTTATCTAAGTCAAAATTCTGGTTTGATAGTCTTGTTGGAAGGGAAATATGAGAAACAGAAGGTCTGCGACAGCTGAAGAGAAAAGGAGAGATCAAGACCTTCAGCGTGACTGCAGTGTGCATTGCCTGAATTTTCCTTTCCATCTCCTTGGACAAATAAGAGTGCTTCTAGTCTAGGTTACCATAGTTTCTGGTTTCCTTAGTAACCCTTTTGAGAGCATTCATGTGTTTGTGTCAGTAGGCAAGAGTGTGAGGGGGTCTAAAATGGAGTACAAACCTCTCAAATTTGGAGTGAAAAAATTCCAAATTTTCTCCTCAACCAACAAAAGAAAACAAAACTTAAACCAAGCAAAGTCTCACTGGAAATCAAGCGAAATAACTATGACCGGGTATGATTTAAATCGTGATGAAAGGATGAGTTTGTTCTCAAGTCAAAAGGATCTTCAGGGTAAACCTGGAGTTTGAACAGACTAATTGCAGTTCCTGTTCTTGGGATAGGAATTTGGAATTATGAACTGTCACTTGCAAGGATGCTTCCTTTCTAGAATTTTGTTGCATGGTAGTTACAAAGAAAGCAGTTTCCCATTTGAGGCATAATGTTAGCAGACAAAAACAAGGCCAGTAAGACTTATGTGTTAGTATCTTTGTGTAAGTATAATGGAAATGCTGTAATAAGAATATAACCAGTAATATTTTGTACAGCATTTCCTGCACCCTTCATGCAATAGACACTAAATAGCAAAATAATGTGCTTTATGAGCTAATGGCTTGATCTTGTTTTTTTTCTTAATCTGAAATATTTTATATGGTACTCAAATACTTGAGAGTTTAAATTTCTATTTAAATATAGAAATTTTTTTATGCTTAAAGAAGACGACGTTTTACTAGTAGCCTTCAGTGATCTTTATTATTGTACATCTGTCCTGAAACTTTTCAGTAGATTTACTCTATTCCTCTTGCTCTTGAAGAGCCCTTCTGTGTTTGGAAGCTGTGCAGACACTGAAGTAAGGCAGGTCTTGGCTAAGCAGGATAAATAATGAATAACGAATATAAGAAAACACATTTTTACTGTGAGGGTGGTTGAAGAGTGGAACAGGTCGCCCAGAGAGGCTGCAGAGTTTCCATCCTTGGAGATATTCAAAACTCGACTGGCCTCAGGGTGGGGCAACCTGCTCTGAGGAAGCGAGTTGCATTAGATCTCCAGAAGTCCTTCCAATTTCTGCTCTTCTGTGACTCCAGGATTCTGTGAAGTGTGCAATGACTGGGAAACTGCCTAAATGCGTATTACTGAGAAATCTAGAAAAGTCTGTGGTTCATGTAAGGAAGCACATGCTGTTTCACAAATTTAATACTTTTGTAAGATAATTTATAGCATTTGAGAGCTTAAAATATAAGTGACTTTGAGGGTATAGAAAGAAAGAAAAAGAAAAAGAAAGAAAGAAAAAAGAAAAAGAAAAAGAAAAAGAAAAAGAAAAAGAAAAAGAAAAAGAAAAAGAAAAAGAAAAAGAAAAAAGAGAAAAAGAGAGAAAGANAAGAAAGAAAGAAAGAAAGAAAGGAAAAGAGTAACTATGGCACTGGTATTAAGTAGGTTAAGTGTCCTAAAAACAAGTTTGGTAGTTATAGGATTTTGCATCATAGGGATTTGGGAAATTTAGCAAAATTTGAAGCCAGAGTTGGAAGGATTTAATTTTTGTATGAAAAAAAGGTACAGCTCTTGTCACATACAAATGCGAGAAAGACAGAAACCAAGTACACAGACAAGAGTGATATGGAAAATAGAATGCTGTTAGAAAGACAAGAGCATAAACATTTATCTTTTTTTTGTTCATATTTTCCATTCTTGTCTCTAAACTGTCATTCCCTTGTGCTGTTGATGGCTTACTGTGTTTTTGAAGGCAGTTATGGCAATGCTGCTGATAATGCTTTTCTAATTTTTTGCTCCTGTGCCAATGTTTTTTAACTTATAGTAACAGATTGCAAAATACATGTGTTGATATTTGTCTAACTGATTTTCTAAAACAAAAAGAAAAAAGAATTACATAGGTCAGCAATGAATGGTTTAGGTTTTTTCTATGATTTTCTTTAGTTTGAAAGGAAATCGAAGTTTTCATATATTGTATGTGAAAGAAGCATCACTAACAGCCTTGTTCTATATACAATACATTACGTATACATCTTTAATCAGATAACCAGTTTCAGTGGGTGGCTCCTAATGAACTATTTGCTACACTTCAGAGGTGATTTATTGATTGGCTTTCCATTAATTATCAGTAGGAGCTTTGCCCTTTGGTAGATATTGGCCAGTTTATTTTCTCCATTGGCCAGTTTATTGTCCTTAAACTATCTCTGATCCAACCTTTGTTCAGTGTTTCATTGCTTTGGATCTTGCAGAATATTTACTTCAGCACAAAGAGGAGAATCAGAACAGTAATGTTTTGTGCCTATTTTGTACCTATTATTCCCATCAAGAAACAGTCAAGACCTTCTCCTTCAGATAAATACTACTAAAAACACATGGGATTACAGAGCACCACTTAAAGGTTTGACTCAAACCTCAGTAAAATCAGTGGGAATCTTTTTATTTAATTTCACAAAGTTCAGATCAGATTCTGAATAGCCCTGGCTTTATATTAGAGTCAAATACATCTCTCTCTTCTAAGAGGCTGAAGTGACTCCCTAGTGACTTCTAATGCTGTTTTTGAAAATTAGAAAATGGTCAAGAGGAGACTGCATAATAACAAAGAAGCAATTGAAAATACCATTGCCACACTTTACTTCTTAGTTGCTGACCACAAAATTTAAAATTCAGCTCAACTGAAAAAACCCCCAAAACCCAAAGCAAAAAATCTACAGGGAGGACTGTAGCTTGTATGTGTCCAGATTTCTGGTAGAATTTCCCTCCTCACACTTAAAAAAGTCTGGACTGCAGGGGATACTTATAATTTGGGCATCATTCTTGGTTTGCAGACTGAAAATGCTCATGTATTAAGGAGAACTATTCCAATATAAAATAGTAGTATAACACATTAGTGCTACAATTAAGACTAATATTTTTAGAAAGATACATTTTATTGCATATTAATGAATTTTCTTCTTGGTAAAGTGGTTGCCTTCCAGATGTTGATGCTTAATATTCAATAAGAAGAAACAAACTAGTGTTACTATTTTCCTTCATCTTCTCATTCCTTCTTTTACTACTTCATTTAAGCCATATGAGAAAAATAATGAGCATTCTTATAATAGACAAAAAAAATGACTGCAGTTCAGTTCACTTATTAGCAACTAGCTGTCATAATAAAACTAAGTCTCTTCTAACCCAGCAGCATGCATAAATATAATAGCAAGAAGTCATGAATTGGATCACATACTCATTGCAATGCCCTATATTGTACTTATCACAACCACAAAATCATATATGAAGTACCCAGTGCAGTATGTTATTAAAATACCTCTCTTATATAGTAAGGTTATACTTCAAGCATTTTTCTTAAAATTCATTTCCATAAAATCTGCAATCAGATGTCTCAGAGGATTAGCAGATCAATGCCTATACTTGTAGTTTCAGGTATGTGGTTTGAGTGTCAAAATGCTGTAGTTATCATATTGTTATCACATCTGATAGTGTTTAACAGCTCACATAATCCAGGTCACATTTCACTTTCTTGCAGCAAGTGATGTGTCCCCCCACCCCAATAAAAAGAGACATTAATGGACACACTGGGTGACAACCTCAACATAAGGCCTGAGTGACAGAGGCTGAAATGATCTCTGAACATACAGGGTGCTACCCTAAAACAGAGTTTAGGTAGAATGATACAGGAAACTTTTCATTAACACTGCCTGGTATTGAAACAATCACAAAGATATTACACTGCAATGAAAAAGAGCTTAGGAGATAGTGGGGTTTTATACATGACGGCTATTTTTAACAGTTATTCTTGACCACTAGGTACCAGTACAGGGATAATCTTCAGTTATGGAATTAAAACAGCAAGGCTGTATGATACTGCTTTCAGCAGAGGCTGTCTGGTGAGATTGTTGGAGAACCAGTCAAAAAAGTGTCTCATTCTGATTAGACTACTTTTTTCTAGTAACTTTGTACTTTGTTCAGGTTCAGAGGCAAAGAAAGAAATTCATGTTCCTTATTTTGACTCCCAGTAACCCACTGGCTTTGTGTACTTTTCTTTTAGAATGAGAAGCACTGAATTTCTAAGGTACTATTAAATAGATGCATTGTCAGTAACGCTATGAAAACCCCTACTCTTATACAGTTAATTAGTCTTGTTACATTAATTGAAAACCATTCAGAACTCAGAAGTGAATGGAGGGTGCTCTGGGAAAGCAGCCAAGTGGGGCTTCAGAGAGCGACACACAATGGACGTGCCTCTCCACAGCCCGCGGCAGGCCGGGGACGGAGCCTGCACCGGGCACTGGATCCGGCTGTGCTCCTATTCAAAAGTGCTGCTGAGGAGCCACGTATTTATTTCAAGTAATCACATTTAGTAGTGGTTATAATAATGAAAAACGTGGAAAGGAAAAGCCTTTTAAAGACTTTCAGCAATTAAGAAGCAAGGAAGGTATCTTCTTGCACTGACCACACTGAGTCATTGATACTGGCTAATTGCTCTCCAGGAAATAGCTATGCCATCTTGCACATGCCTGCAACCCTCAGGACACAGTTTTGTCTGTTTGGGTTTTGGGGTTTTTTTCTGTTATTCCTGGTTTTGTTCTTAGAAAAACAGAATGTTAATAATGATAGATTGTAAATAAAAAAGGTAGACCAAATATTCTGTTTACACATAGAAACTGAACTCTGCAGTGCAGCAAATAGAAAAAAAAACAGGACTAGGATGAAAACATTTTTAAGAGCTGGATGACTCAATGTGAAGACATATTTGCTCAGCTCTTTCCGAGCTCCCACTCTAGAAGAAAACATAAAATACAGTAACAAAGTGCCTTATGATGGATTTCTCTTACTAAAAAGCAAAAACATAGAAAACCAGAAAATTAGGAATTATATGTACACTTGTATTCTAGTTTCTGGAAATTTGAATTACAGTGCACTTGTCTTCAGGAAAATAAATGTTTTTGTAGTGGGTTACCCTTGGCCATACACCAAACTCCCACCTAGAAGTTCTGTCACTCTCCTTTTCAACAGGCCAAGGGGTGCAAATAAGACAGAAATATTCCTGTTGTAGCAGAAAGGAAGATTGCTTAACAGTTTGCATTGTGGGCAAAAAAGACTTGACTTGGGAAAAATTAATTTATTTTAATACCAATTAAAATAGATTTGGGTAGAGAAACAAAGACAAAAATGGAAACAACCATCCCATCTTTCTTAAACATGTTTTTCTAGAGGTTCCCTATTTGTGGCTAAGGGACTCAGCTGTGCTCTTCTATGAGCCTGCTGGAGATGGATGGGATGGGCTACGTCCGCCTCACAGAGGCACTTCATCAACACAGCATTTGGTTCAGAAACATGACTAAATTTAATTATGAAAGAATATTATTCTTCATAAGGAAAGCCCCTTGTGTTACCTTTGGAGGTAATAACAAAATGCTCTTGGTCTGTTCAGCCTGGAAGAGGAGACTGAGGGGAGACCTCATTAGAGGTACAACTTCCTTATGAGGGGAAGAGGAGGGGCAGGCACTGATCTCTTTGCTCTGGTAACAGGACCCAAGGGAATGGCATGGAGCTGAGTCAGGGGAGGTTTAACTTCGATGTTCGGAAATTCTTCACCTGGAGGGCACTGGAACAGGCTCCCCAGGGAAGTGGTCACAGCACCAAACCTGACAAGAGTCCAAGAAGCATTTGGCAATGCACATGGTGGGATCCTTGGAGCTGTCCTGTGCAGGGCTGAGTTGGACTTTGATGGTCCTTCTGGGTCCCTTCCAACTCAGGATAGTCCATGATTCTATGATTTATAAGGATTTGTACGGAATGTTTTATATTCTTATGATATAAGCTGGTCCGAATTAAATGCAATTGTAGATTGAAAGTGAGTAGTAGCACTTGATTTTCTGACAAATACATAGCTCTTCAAAAAGGCAGATCATTTGCTTTCTAGAATATGTTAAAAAGCTGATGGAAAAAATTCAACTCTTTTGGGAAATAATGCTTTGAAACAGAGAAAGGTGTTGATAGTCTTATAGAAAAGATATGCACCTGAAGGTTTTCTTCTTTCTATCATACTTTAGTTGGACCAAAAAATACTGTCTTTTAAAATCATTGCAGAGTTCATTCCCATGTCCTGAATACCATCAGATTTGTAAGATATTTTAGTAATCAGGACTGTCATTAAATGCTGTAATTCATTGCTATAGTATATTTTTTTCTGTTTTCCTCTCCTTTCTCCTTCCATATGTCTATCATAAATCACCCTCATTCCAGATACCTTATTAGAGCCAAACTTACTCAGCCATGTGCATTGTCTTTGACTTTTTCCTACTGTGACATTTTTCTCTTTTGTAACTACAGATCATTTCGTGACCAGAGCTCTTTTTGCAGTAATGGAAAAAAAAAACAGAATCAGGGCATGCATTTTTCAAAAATTGATGCTTGAATTATTAAATACTTCTCTATTCCCATGTGTAGTGACAGTAAAGTAGAAAATGGAAGTTGTCTGTAATTTAATCATAGTACATACAATAATAATTAGTTGTCATTAGGACCCTGGTTATCACTGTGATGTACAAATAGAGAAACACCGAATTCACAAAAGTGAGGTGTTGTGTGACTTGCAGTGCAGAATTGGGTCATTTTTTGTGCAAAACTGCACTTTTTATTTATTTCTAGTGTTTATTTCTGGTGATGTTATGTCACTCTAAACTTTTAATTGCACACAGTGAATACATGACTCTAACAGGTCTTATAACTTAAAGAATCCATAGCTTACAAATAGTTTATTTTTAATGCAAATTATAATAGTGGGCACATTCTAGAAAAGGAATCAGAGACCATGTTCTTATTTCTAAGTGATTCCTGTTTAAATTGTGTGCTCTTGCTACTATTTTGAAATTAAATGCTGCAGTCTCAACTCTCTAATGCTGGAAATTTGTTGATTATTACAGATCTTTAAACAGCACTCAGGCACATATTGAAACAAATTGATAACGCCAACTGGATACAAAGTGGGAGTGTTAAATTCTGCTGCCAGTTTCAGATGCTTTGAAACACTTCAGGAGTAGAGTTCTGGTGGCTCCAGCATGAAGACTGTGCTAAGGACTGCACACATATATAACAAAAGGTGCCTATCTCCACCAGCTTACATCCAACATGGAAAAAGAGTCATGTTGACCAGATCAATACTCAAGTGACACAGGGCAAAGGTCATAAACACAATGATATGAAGATATGAAAAATTCAAAGTCCAATTACCGCGGCTGTGCAACTGAAGGACTGGCAGGAAAGATGTCCATAGTCCGTTGAAGGACAAGTGAAAGTCTGCTTGTGGCAGTGTGTGGATGCAGCCTGGAAAATGCCAGAAATAGCTTTCAAACATATATAGCTTGTACTGAACATGTGGTGCTACTAATGACTACATTTTGTGTACATGTTTTGCATGTTAACAAATTAATTAACCCATTTTAAAGGCACATGATGGAAATGATAGCCTATAGGGTTTTGTTTAAGGAACTGATTAGACATCTATGAAGGGGAGGTGTAGGCTTGATTCGAGTTGCTGAACAACAGACACTGTGATGCTGGTGATGATTAAGCAGCAAAGAACTCAATGCTTTTCAGTGGCTGTACAGCCTTAATTAAGAAACCCAGGAGGTGAACCAGGACCTCCTTCAGTCAGTCTTTGTGGCTGGGCAAGGTTGAGCAAATCTGGTTCCTATGAAAGTTAGGATCCGAGGCAGACACTGGGACAGTGAGAAGTACCCTCTGGAAGAGCCCATGAGCCCTGTAGCACCTGGCAGGTCAGGGTACTCAGCCACCCACCACCAAACACATGGAATCTCTATAAGAAAAACCATAATGTTCTATATTGCATGTTTTTGGGGGTTGGAGCCTTTATTTTTCATGGTTTTCCCAATCAATAGAGTGCCCAAACTTGCACATTGCAAATGGCCGCTAGTTCCCAAAGAAATTAAGAGGTACTAGTTTTCAGGCTAGCAGAGTTTTTCGTCTCTGTTAAAGAACCCTATTCAAGACTATCTGAAAAACCTATGAAAAAACCCTGTCACATTCAAGACTGCACCCCACTGCTAACATATAAATCACAAGACACTGCTTGCACAGGAGCTTAATTGCTGACAATCTCACAGCCAATTTTGCCACAAGTCGCAAATTTTCAGTGCAAAAGGATTTTGTAAGGCCTTAGCTCTCAAACTGATGCCGTGATATGAGATTTGCAGCTTTCATGTAATCGAAATAATGATTTCAGGGTGTCAAGTTGTAAGCATATTCTTGAATGCATGACTGGGCCACACCTTGTCGGTTTAGAAACCAAAATGTAGACCAGTTATCTACAGACCCGCCTACCCTAGTGCCAATGTCATACACCTGAACACCTTTTTCTCTCCCTTACTAGATAAAGCTTTGGTCTGAATTCTTAGTAGCACCTTGATCCAGCCCTAAAATAAGGAATTCCTTACTGGTCAGACTAAACCCACCAAGTCCAGTGTCTAGAAGGAACCAGCACATTCCACTCAAGTCTGCTACAAGATAGGATTTTGTCCAAAGTAAAGCAGAGAAATGATTCCATGCCTACTCCTTTTTTATTTAATGGATTTTCCACAGTATTCACCTACTAAATTATATGTTTAAGCCATGCTACCAGAAATTTTTTTAAAAGTTACAATTTTTTGAATTTGCTTTCTTTCTTCTATTGTACTTACAAGGGCCATTTAATGCTTTTGGTAACACAGAACTTTTGAACTACCTTTAGTAACAGCAGAGATAAAAACTTGAGCTCTGCACGAGCCCAGGCTTCCTCTGCTTATGAAAATATTTACCAGTAAAAAGACAAACTTGCAAGCATTTCACTCCTGAAAAAACCAAAAATTTCAGGTTATGGTATCAAGAAAAAGCCCCTTCTCTTTCATGTAAAAATTTGGTTTTACATCTGTCATACACCTGTCATGATTCTGTGCTCCACAACCGTATATTGCCAGTTTCCGAGTGCAGCAAAAGTGATTCTGTGCAAATTGCAGCTGCTAATAGCACCCATTTTTATGTTCAAAAGTGCTTTACTGCTTTATGTAGATGTTTAATTTCTACTTGTAGTTACTTAAAATATATTTAGACATCAGATGGCACTTGTCTAAATTTTAGATGGTATACTTACTCTGTACACCTATAAAGGTTCTTAAGAATAAGGTATGGCCAGCTAGTCGCAGAAAATGTTACTTCATGCAAATCAGCACAATATGAAAACACAGAAGTCATTGCTTGAATTCCTAGCCTGCCTATATTCAGTCCTTACAGATTACATTTTCTCAAATAAAATCTGAATTATGGCTTTCTTATTACCTGCAAGCATATGGGGTGTTCTGGAAGCAGGTTAAGGGAAGCATGCCCTCCAATGTTTGGGATGAGACTCTTGCTCATAACCTGTGCATGTAAACACTTTTAGGCCAGGCACAAACATAAATCCATAAGCAAAGACTACTCTGCACATGAAGAGGTAACTTTTTCCATAGTCACTGGAAACTGAACACACTGTGTGATAAGTTCAGCAGAACGACCCTCCAGTGAGTCCCAGAGAGTGGCAGCAACAGAAGAGAACATATGTGAATTCAATATGCTAAACCTCAACAGAGCACAAACACAATATTTAAGGGCACCTCATCTCACTGTTCACTGTGGGAAAGGAATCACCCCTTTCATACCCTTAGTCTGAAACCAGGAGTGTTACAAACCCATGAAAGGGTTGAGTCCCTACTTCAGTAATCTAGATCATCTTGATTCAGCTTAGATATTCCCTGTGTGGAGCATTTTCACTGAAACCCAGCCTGTCCAGATGTTGCCAAATCACATATTTTCAGAGCCAGGCTACACAACCTTGCAGACCTATTTCAGTACCGATTCTATGCTTTATTTCTAAAAAGTTTAGGCCAGATGGAAAAGTCTGGCTGTTTTTTGTTGATAGAAAAAGAGGATAGAAGAAAAGTTGTCACTACTACATTCCATAATAAACACCTCATTTTTTTGCTTCCAGTTGTCTGTGGTAAGACTTTGAAACACCTTGAATAGTCAATGACCTCTCAGAGAACTTTTGTTACTTTGTAGACACTGACCCAGAAAAACTTTTATAGTCATTCCAAGTTCATGCTTATGATAAAGAGTGTCCTCACATCCTTCTGAAGCACAGTGTTTTCTCCAAAACTGTATTCAGAGCAGGGAAGAGTATTTGGAAATCCAGTATGAACATCTGATACCTTATAATTTGTATTTTCTACAAACAGTCAACATCTTAAACATATGGCAATTCAAAGTCAAAATGTTGATAGATATTTTGGAATACTGATTAATCCTTTTCTTCAGTGATGTGGAATCCACAAGTGCAAAATAACAGCTTTGACACCTTGTAGAACACATATCTTTTTCATCCTGCCTAAAAGGAAATAGGCAGAGCAAACAGGACAAATGGTAGAAGCTTAGAAAACTAAAAGAAAATTCAGGAAAAAAAATCAGATTAAAAAGCTAGTTCATTGCACTTTATCTTCAGGAGCCCAACTTGAAATCAACCAAGTGGTTTTGATTTTTGGGAAGCCCAAAACTCACTTTCCAAAGACTAGCTCTGTAGGACAAGGTATATTGGGACTTCCTTTTCCATTCAGATTCCTTTGAAAAGTATTGGCCAAAGTTGGTTTGAGTTTTCCTAGCTCTTCAATTAAGCTGACAAGTTGTCCGTTGCTCTTCTGAAAGGATACATTGTAGGATGATTTGAGATTGACTTTTCTTGAAAGCCAGATCAGGGTCCAGCAATGAATTATATAAAACTGTTAATCTAGAGCTTGTATAACTAGTGTGTAACTATTAACCGGTGTAACGTGTAGAACAGTTACATCATCCTATTTTGCATCTGCCTTTTTGTATTTTATGCAGTTACAGACAGTGGCATGAAAAGACCATCTAACAGGTACAGGACAAATAACAATAAAAGGTTTTACAACCATGATTCTGGGAAGAGTATGTTCCTCTCAAAGTTACGAAACTCATTCTTAGAAGTGACAATAAAATCTTTATTCCTTTCCTTTTTCACCCTTTCCCATCCACACACAGAGGCACAAATTTTTATGCTATCTGCTGGAAAAAAATACTTTATTACATTTTCAGATTTGGAGCCTGTTTGTCATTCAGCTAGTTTATTCATTATTTTGTATCTGGTGAGGCTTTTGACAGCTTCAGATACATATATAAATATATGTAAATTCCTTCTTTATCCTCATTTCTTAGGAATCAGAAAAAACAGTTTTAAAGTATTTTAGGTCAGGTCTGGAAAGATTCACTGCTAAGTCATGCTGTTCTAAACATACTGTCTTGTAAAAGAGCATAACTGGAAAACTGCAGATTATTATTTTAGACTACTAGGATTCCAGTCTCTCCCAAAACTTTTAAAGCATTTGCAATAAACCTCCCAGCTAGAGAGTAATCAGTCATATAATCAAAACAAGCATTTTTAGAGATAATCCTTTTAATCTATTTTGAAGCCTTACATTTCACAACAGAGAGCACAGGATGATCTAGTAAGGCAGAACATAAACAGCCAAACTGTGCTGCAGAATTTGTAGGGATTTCTCGGGTCAGAGCAGGCAAGCAGACTTCTAACTGTCACACACTGTCTTGCTCTGTAATAATGAACCACAGTTTCTCTCCTGCACAAAGCACTTCAGATTTACAGGCTAAGTGCTTTTTTCTTTCCCTCCCCACCACCCCTGCCCCAAGAGGAAATAAAAGTCACAAAATTAAAAGGGGTTTCTTGATCAGAAAAATGACAAAACCAAAACTGACTGCATAATGTCAGACATTTCCATGGAGCTTATTGCAATAGCAGTTACAATTTAACAAAATCCAAAAAAGGATTCGATATTGAGGGATAGTGTTCCTGACACATATCAATTAAAGATACTAAAGCATTTAACTGAAAGATCTAGGCAAAAAACTAAACTTTTGCTTTAAATCACTTCCTGTGCATAAGAGGTTAAGATGGCATTTAATGTATGGGAAAAAATTTTACTGTAGCTGCTTGTTGGAGTTTTTGGAACTGTGTTTTTCAGTCTATGCTACCTGTCACTGGCTATTGGCAAAGTCTGGCTGTGGGTTTGATCCACTGTGTCAATTCCAGTATATCTATTCTGTTGTTTATTACATTGATAAAATACTGTCATTTCACAAACTAAAAAGACAAAAGTGCTACCTAGTGCTACAAATTGACAAAGCTGGAGAAAGCTGAAACACTATTTCTTAGTTACACTATTAGATTACGTGTGGTACTGGTGAATTCCTCTGAGCTGGCTCATAAATTTTAGACAAAGACTTTGCCTCCTATAAAGTCTGAAAGTTGTAGGTACCGCCTTCTGTAAATATTAATAATGGCTGCAGAGCGAGTGCCACAAGCAAAGGGCACCGAGCCACTCAACAAAACCCTCATGACAACAGACTATTGCTTCTTCTCGAAGCTTCATATAAGATTGTAAATGTAAGGAATATTTCTGTACATTCCCCAACAACAGGTGGATTAAAGACTGCAGTTACTCCTACATAGATATTTATATTTTGATTTAAATATTTTTTGCAGCAGTTGGGAAAGATTTGGTGTGCTTTAGAGCACTTGCAGTGACTGCCCCAACCCAAAGTACATGCCCATCTTCTCTAACCACACTCTAAAACATACCCTTCAAACACAAACTTCTTCAGAGGAGAATCATTTAATCTCTCTCACAAATTAAAAATAAATAAAGAAATAAATACATAATGGAACTTTTCAATCACTCTAAAAGGCAGCACCCAAAATTCTGCTAAAAACCTGACAGTCTGAGCAGGTGCCTGGCAGAGATCCCTTGTGCCTTGCTTCCCTGGGTAATGAGGACATAGGCTCAAGAATGGAGCAACCCAGGAGCAACCCAGGAGCCTTTCCACTTTTTTGCTGCTCTGTCGCTTTAAAATATCTCGCAAGCATCCACTGTCTCAAAAGGCAGCTTGAAAGAGGCAGAAATTGCCATGTGTGCACTCTCCTCTTGAATCCAGGGGAGATCAATGACTGTTTATTTATCCTGAACAAAGCAAGTAATGAGTTTTTTCAAATTCTAGCGGACAAATCTCCCATCACTGAACCTGGCAGGGCATGTCACACAGAGCTAGAAGTGGGCACAGGACTAGAGCAGGTTAGAAACTGGCTGCCTTGGTCACCAAGGGAGTACAATTACTTAATGACAGCAATTTACCCGTTTTACAGCTTGCAGTGCCAAGGAAATATTGCCTGTGACAGTGGAAACAAATCAAGCCTGAACTGGTTGAAAAATCAGCATAGAAAATCAGAGCTACTTCTTCTAACACTGAAAATCATGGAATTTATATCAGTGTTTGATTAATGTTTTAGATGCCCAGTCCTAACTAGATTTGCTGGAAAGTTTGGGACACCAGTCCTTTCAAATAAGCAGAAGTTATGGATTAAAATGTCTTTGCTTCTTGCAGTTATTAACTTGAAGCTAGATTTTTTCTAATGATTATTCCCTCTGTGCTACTCGTCTTCCAGCTGTGAAAGTTATTTATTTTTGCTGTTTTCCTAAGCAACCCTGCTAATTCCCTACTGAAAGATCAGGCATAAACATGGGGCTATCGAAGTCTTTCAGTGCACAAGGAGAGGACATTAAGAAAGAGAAGGGTTATTGAAACTACTCACGGCTAGATTAATATCTTCACCTTTCCACATTAAATGAGTGCTTTTCAATTTTGTATAATCATCTGTTGTAATAGGAGTTCATGAACAGAAAAAAAAAGTCCTCTTTCATATTTAAAATCACTTAAGGAGAAAAGACAGGAAGGGATTTGGTTTAACAGGTAACGAAATCACGACAATCTTCAGGAATAACGTCACTGGTGCACAGGAGGGGAAATCCCAGCTATATGTATTTTTCCCTGTTTGTGTACAGCTTTGCTGATTTCTCTAAGTCAAAGGAAACAAATGAAAATCAAAATGTGAAAGAATCAGTAATTAAACTTGGGGGTTGATTTTTGACCAAAAAATTAATTAGCCCAAAATCTAATACTAAAGGGTTTTTACAGTCGGATAACTTTCAGACGAAAAAACACTAGAAATCTATCACTGCTTTCTGACCTACTTTCCATGGTCATGGCTAATTCGATCTTCTTGCCTTTCATATCTCTCTGTCTCTGCCAACAGACAGATGAGCAGTGGAAGAACAGAAGAGGCAGGTTGGGTTAAGAGGACAGACCAAGACAAATCATTACAAGCAAGAGACTGGAAGATTTCAGAGACCTACTCCCAAAATAAGCAGACAATTATTCTTATAAGAATTAAGTCAAAAGACATTATTATCACAAGTATAGTATTTATCATAAATCACAAAAAAGTGTTCATATAAATGATCTCTGCCAGGATAATGTCACACCTGAAATGATTATACCACTTATAGTTTCAAATCTAAATGCTACAAGAAGTTAAACAAGGAAATTGAATAAATAGTAGATCTGTTGAAAAAAAAATGAAACATCAGAAATTAGAGGGGAAATCAAGTACTGCAGACATTTGCTACAAGAATTATTGTTATTTTTGTTTCAGAACTATGTATTTGTTTTGAACCAGAAACAATTATAGGATGTGAAACCATCTTATAAACCGAGAAATCATACATTTCATTTCAATTAAACTACTTCACTTGACCTGAACAACACATAAGAATGCTTTTCAAGCTAATTGAATTTTGCTCTTTTTCCCCTAAGAAACTTTTAATATGTCCCAATTTCTATCCTGAGTCCTCCCACATTAATTTTACTCTTATTTTCTAAGTAAATTAGGTTTAGGTAACAGTACTGTCAATTGACATCTGTACTCTAGGTCTTCTAATAGCTTTTCATACCATGACTACATTAAAATACAAATTTAAAGATATGAATTTCTACAAATATGTCTGCTACGTGAGAGCTGTTTGAAGAAGGCAGACTAAATTGCATGTCCCTATATAAAGCAAGACAGTGTAACTCCAGCAGTTTCCTGTTTTACAGGCAGTGTATACACAGACTAAGCCAGCCTCTGCATGAGCTGCTACGTACCCAGCCAAACATGGAAGTGATTTAGGAGTTAGAAGAAAAAGAGGGGGAGAGGACTGGAGTAATAGCACTTCAGCATGTTCTGTGAGACGAGAGAATTCATACATTGAGAGGCTAAAAGCTTGTTTCCACTAGTACCATCCTGGTAACTTTTTTTCCCGCTCAAATTTTTCAGTATAGCCCCCAAAATGAAGTAGTCCTTATTTGCACACTCCTAATTAAATGTTAATAAACTGGTGGTAAAAGCTGTGTGAAAGAAATTAAGTATGTAAACTTCAGATTTTAGGAAGGTTCAAAGAGAGATACCTGACATCAGTAACAAGGCCTTGATTCTGAGGATCTGCATCTTCTGACCTTGGCCCAGCTGTAAAACAGGCCACCAGCTTCATTGATCCATGTCTACAGTTCCTAAAGGCAGCTATCATGCTTCTTGATGCTTGCTTCTGATAAACACGTTGCCTATAGGCTTAACTGCCTTTTCAAGATGAACGGTTTATTCATCACTGAAAATTGTATGTGGACTGAGATATAAAAGTGGTAGGAGTGCCAAGTCTCTCAAAGAACATGCAGATGTCTTCCCAGTCCCATGTTGGGTATATGCCACTGTAATCCTGTTCCAAAGAATGTGTTGATTTTTTTTCAGCCTTAAAGATCTAACTGGATTTTGTAGTTTTCAGTTATGACCACAGAAACCTACAGGACAAATTTCAACCAACAGTCCCAAGCTCTACCCTCTTATGCTGTTTTCTAGTAGAGCTGTATGCTCCTCACCACCATGAAATAACAGCATCTGTATTTTCATTTTTATAATTTCACAGAATTTAATTTTTACTGGTTTGTTATTACCTGCAAATTTCCTTTTCAGAAAGCCATTAATATTGGAAATAAAAAATGTTTCCAAAATTCCATTCTCTCATTTGCTATATTCCTTTTAAAATCCCCTAGAAAAACAAAACCAAAACCAAACAAGCAAACAAAACACATAAATAAATCTGTAGAAGAAAAAATTACTAATTTCAATGAAAGATTTTTTTTCAGTTGGAAAATCCCATGATGATAATGAATTTTCAGCCAGTTCCAAATTACAAAAAAGAAGATAGAAATACAGAGGTTCTGCAGCTCCGTGGTTAAGGCTGAATGGACTGCTACACCTTCAGATAGATTAAATATGCTTGGCTTCAAAATTTCACAGTCATAAATTTGAAAATAATAATTCTTCAGAAAATTACAGAACTAGATATACAACTTTTTGTATTTAATCTATAACTTTCAAATACAGATGCTGTATTCTGCAGTGTTCAGGCCACAGAGAACAGGAAAGGGGCAGGTAATTTCACTGCAACTTTCAGTTTCAGGACTGCTAATGAAGTGTATTTCCTTCAATTCAAGAGCTGGAGCCATTGTTTGTGCATAACACTGCTATTGATTTTCTCTGTAATAGATATTTTGTCAGAAAATATAGTTAAAATATCTGGAAATACTTTTGGAAACATTAAAATAATTACCAGGAAGTGAATACTTTACTATAAATGTTTTAATGTTTTTGAAAATTATTTCTTTATACCACAGAAGATTAATATACCTAAAAAGATAGTGAAGTACCAATAGTTTAGACAGTGAAACTTCCTAAGGCTTCTAGTAAATCTAATGTAATGTTTGTGGGCTTTTTTTTTTAACTTTATAACTACCCGAACTGTGAGGTAAATGTATGTATTAACAAAATATTACATAGCCTAGTGACTATAATTTTATCTATATTGAGTAACCAGCTCATACTGCAAGGGGGTTAGTTACTGTGAGCACAGGTGTTCATACATATTTGCAAAATAGCAGCCTGCAATATGGTGCTTTTAGAAAAGCAGGTTCAGCTAGGGAAGAATATGAAACACATATAAAAGAAAGTTCACCTTTGAAAAAGGAGTCTTTCATGGTGATTTTTAAAAAGGGATTTTTTTTTTTCTGTTATTCAGAAACAATGATTATTTTATAGTTTTCTGCTTCCATCCTTTTTTTCAAACCTTTGAAGCCATACTTTTGTAAGAAATGGAAAAAACTACTTCCCTCAGGATAACAGGAAGAAATTTGTTATGTAGTAAAAGTACATAGTTCAAGCTCAGAAATATGACAGACATTTATAATATTTTGCCTTCTACCTTATGTGGACTAAAAATATTGTCAGAGTACCTTTTTAAACAACAAAAATTGTTCACATACTGTGATACTGCTTCAGTGGTCTTCTAAAGAGTGTTTTAGAACTTCTCCTATAGTTAAAAATGACACATACTTTTTTATAAGAATGTAATAAAACGTTTAGTACAAAATTCTATAGTTGTCTACTGAAAGGAATTGTGAATCTTCAAAGGTCAGCTATAAATATCTTTTCTAATGCCTTTGTGACTGAAAAGAGACTGAAAAGAGCTTCCTAGTAATGAGTATAATCTTTGTGTAGATTTTCTTTTTCAAGGAAATCACAATTTGGTAATTGCTACTCATTAAATTGTTTTCTCTAACTCTCTGGTTTACAGGTACTCTGCAAGGTCCATCCTTTCATGGCAAAGGAGGAAAAAATAAACCTGTTTGAAAG
This sequence comes from Gymnorhina tibicen, assembly GCA_013399875.1. NCBI lineage: Eukaryota > Metazoa > Chordata > Aves > Passeriformes > Artamidae > Gymnorhina > Gymnorhina tibicen. Next base: position 203,819 of record VXAZ01005144.1, read on the forward strand.
AAGCAGCTGGCATCATTGCAAACTGGACTGAAAGTCTATCATCAGGGTAGACTTCAGGCAGACTTCAGGGAAAAAAGATCAGTTATGTTTCAGTGTGAAGCGAAGTGAAACAATTGTGGATTAATACACAGAACCACAGGAAAACCAGATTAACAGGATTGCAGTTTTCATTGTTTCCTTCGATGGTCTCACCCATAGCTCTCCCCAGCATCAAAACAGAGGTAAAATAAGTCCCAAAGTACAAAAGAAGCCCTTCACAATTACAATTAAGTCACATTTTTACATTAAATCTATAATATGAACAGATAGTAAAGACATTGCAGAGTTCTCATGCAAGTGCATCTTGTCTGCCATTTTAAGAGACTTCATGGAGTCTCTTTCTTTATGTAGTGCTATCCTTAATGCAATAAACCAAACAAGACACTGAAATGCGGAGCTGCGTAAACCAGTGAAATCCATGCTAAATAGGAGAATTCCTGACATCTAGGGGCTGGAGTTGTTTGGGGTTTTTTGATTATCGTCCCTTTCTTTATATGGAGTGTAAAAATTTTATTTATATCATGAAAACTAGCAGAGAAATATATTGACCTTTGTGGAACAAAAAGGTGTACTGCAATGAAATTACCCAGTAATCTTACTAGCTATCTCATTCTATATCTTGTCTTTCTTGAAAATCAAAAATTCTTTGAGAGATATATGTATAAATTTCTCTAAGCATTTTCTACATATTTCAGATAAATAGATATATATCCCATGTCCTTACCTAAGATAGCTATTACCAGAATGAACTACTACTAGGCTTTTCTTGATTACTGAAAAGAAAGGTCCTGAAGGTGTTTATAACCAAAAAAAAGGATCTATGCAGGTAAAAGTGACAGAACTAGGAGCTTCAATGTTATTTAAGCTGACACATTTAAAACATTTCATTTAGTCTGTATGTGAAGACATGGAAGAACATAATTTTTTATTCCTCAACTACTCAGCCTTTAGATCCCCAGGATACCAGGGTCTATCTCATGGCATTAAGTTGGACTTCTCTGAGAATAGGAATCACCCTTCAGGTGAGTATAATATGCACACTTATTCAACAGCAACCAAATGAGGAAAGATTTCAATGTCTTCCCTTCAGTCTGACTCAAAACTACGCAGAAGAGTAGGGCTTTTGGGGCTCTTTTCCCCCAGAAGTAGTAGCACAGGTAATCAGTTGACCCAAAATTCTTGCTTTTGAAGGTCTACCAGCAATAAGTAACACTCAAAAGCTGATATCAGATATCAGCTTCAACAACCTGCTCAAAGAATAACATGAATATAGAGCCAGAAGCAAGATAATACACCTCAAAATAACACAAAATGCAAGCATTGGAAGGGCTGAGTAATTACTGACCACTGCATGATGCCAGATACAGAAAGGAAACTCAGCTACAAACGGACCATACACAACCAGAGCTAAAACTCTGGACATGTAAAAAACAACCAGAGAAGTGCAAAATACTGCTTAAGTTTTAAATACAAGCAAAAACAAAGCAAACACTCTTCCTCTTTTTCCTAGATGCCTTTGAGGCATTCAGTGCACTCAGCTCTGTTACAGAAATCTGAGAATTATTTCATGTCAAGGAACTGCGAAGAACTGAAAAGAGTAGTAATTTTAAAAGAGTGCTAAATGCTGATGTTTCCAGTGCTCAAGTCAATGCAGCAATAATTCATTCTGTCTGAACTGTTGCAATTATGAATATAACACAATGGTTTATGTCATGATTCCCCAATTAGTTTAATTCCGTATAAATCCACACTACTTCTGAGGCGCTTGAGCCTGTCTTCCCCCATCCCCGTTCCTGTCCCCTCTCTGGTGCTAGCAAAGCATGCAGGAAAACACATGGTGCACCAAACATAGATCTCATGTCCATGAAAATTACAGTTGGGGGGGGTGGGTCTAGTTTTTAACCAGATCATTGCCAGATCCAGTTCACCTTGCAGCTCCATGAATATTAAGGTCTGCTCAAGGGAAGGGGCAAGAATAAACAACTAAAACTCTGCTAACTGATGTAAGACCCCCAGGTAATGGGGAAAACCTAAAAATGGAGCAAAGAGGCTGTTGCCTACTGTAGCCTTGCATAGGAGCAATGACAGTGATTCTTCAGTTACCTCTTGTAGTTTCTTTTTTCTGCCTGGCACTTCATACACTTTTCTGTTATTTAAGCAATTCAGCTGCAGTAATAATAGTTATTTGAGCCTCATTAACTAATGAGAATAATTGCCTATTGTCACCTTTATTACATCCCTCCTTTTTCTTCTTTTTTTGAAGAGTTATGCTTCTTTCCCGTAAGTTGAATAGGATGAGTTTATTTCCATAGTGTCTGCTAACATAGGATGTTGGTTTAATAATTATGGATTAAATCCCTGTACAAATTAAATCAAAAGCATCTCTCTTATTGAATTGCCGCTTCAATTAACCCATTGCCTTCAAATGCAGGAACTCTGCTAGAAGAACTCCAAGCCTCTATTGCTTTCTGTCTAGGAACCAGCATCCTTACTTGTGCTGTAACTTCCCCAAGTCCATACAGACTTTACAGTTTCTCTGACCTGCTCTGAAGGGAGTTGTATTTTCCATCCCACAAACACACAGATCTCCCCTAGCTGCCCTTAGACTAATTTAAAGACACATGGAGAATTTGGCAGAGACTATTGCAGTGCAGTGAATGGAACCACTGTAGTTAGTAAGGTCTTCATGAACAAGCCCATATTACAGTGTCATAACACAAATGTATAACTAATTAACTAAATAATGAAGGGGAAACTTAAAAATAGTTTCTAATGCCCAGGGAATTATAGAGCTTATAGCTGAAATAGCAGCTGTAAATAAATATTTCTTTGTTTTTGTTAATACAGGTTGCTTTATTTTAATACACATTTATATTAAAATCAATTAGAATGTATATGGGATTTTGTGGCTATAATTTGTATTTTCTGCTTTATGTGTCACTCACTCATTAGTTTCCTAAATAACAGAGAACACACTTAGTCAGTTGGCATTTTCCAGTGTTTTAATTGCCTGCTGTGATATAATTATTGTGACATTTTGGGATGTTTTTAACATCCTGAATTAAATATTCTGACATCCCACAGAGCACTTCATGAAAACAGTCAAACTGTATTCAAGTCATTAGGAGTCTACAGTTGTCCTTTAATATTAAAATTATTTTTGACACAAAAAATGCAGATAAAATTAAAGTGCTTAACAACTTATATCTTATTTCAGTTTTCATCTTTAAAATTTTAAAATGTTATTAGTATATAATGAGCAACTGTGGAGCTCAAAATATCACATTAATTTGTATTTTATTTTCCTTTTTTTAAAGTAGCTATCAAAGAATGTTACATAAGAAATCCTATCTACAAAGCTTAATTTTTGGTGAATTTTCAGAGCAAACTATCACACAGTTATTTTAAAGAATAAAATAAATCACTTATTCTGATTCTTCTTTCACAATAGCTGTGAAATACTGTACATCTTTAAAAATTATTTTACTTGCCACGAAATAGTTCATGACAGAACATAGAATGCTTTGACTTTCAGATTAGGCTTCATTTCTGCAAACATTATTTAATGGGTTAAAAAATGAGAATGACATATGTAGAATAAAACGTTGTGAATTAGTTTCTAACAATGGGCAAGAATCCCTAAGAATAAGATAAATTTACCTAACAACCATTACCCTGTCTTGTTTTTTTCAGCCCTGTTTTGCAAATAGTTTAGAAGCTTCCTGGTATGGGCTAGGACAGCATAGAAGAGGTTTTGGGAGCCACAGAGCCAATAAGGTCAGCTCAACACAGGCCTCCAGTCCAGCCCCTGTGTCTCTACCACCTCTGCTACAAAAAGGTGTAATCTTGTCAGGGATCGAAAGGGAAGTCAGGAAACTGAGGGAGGGGGTACTGCACAATGGTAATCCCCAGTTTGCACCCAGTCCCCAACCTCTTATATGCTGCCTTCTGCACAGAACTGTATTAAATTGCACTACAGTCTCACTGGAAAACCGGACATAACCTGCCACTTAACTTCCACATGTGAGAGAATGTGTCTAATTACATGAGTCAATGTTTTAATATATACCTAATGTTTCATTTATACTTTGCACTGATACCCCAAAAACTCAAAGTCCTCAATTCATATTCTCAAATTTTAAGGACTAAATAATTATTTCTTTTTATCTTAACTGCAAATTTAGCTAGTCTATGACATTAATCATTTAAATTTCACAAGATTGCCTGTATTTTCCTGATACAGTTTTAAAAGAAATGCATCTCTGTAACACTGAAGTAATATTCCACAAGTTTTAAATGTAATTATGTATGTTTATACAAAAAATATATTGGGTTATTGAGTGACCAAGGTCCATGCAAGATGAGTGGCAAGACTTTATAGTTTGTGTGGAAAGACAGTAATCAGTAGAGAACCAGAATAGAAACTAGAAGTGAGGAAGCAACTGTAAACAGCACTGTACTATGTTGGCATCAATTTGATAGCAAGAATACAGGAAGTGAACTTCTTTCTGTTTCTTAAGCAGAATACAGGAAAAATCTTCTAGATCAAGTCAATTATCTGATATAAGTTATGAAGATGGCAGTATTACTGAGCACAGTGTGTGCAAAATTAATGTCCATCGTAACTTTAGTGAGAACCCGGAGAGAGAGATAATGGAGATACAACCAGGGGACAAATTTTCTGCAAGGATGTTACTTTTATGTATACAATTACCTGTCTCTTCTGAGTTATAGCTTTACTTATGTGAGTACTTATTTACTTTATATCTTTCTGATGATTCATATTGACTTGAGCGTGCCCTAGTGTACTTACTACAATAAAATTCACTGAAATGATTGCAATTATATGATCAAAATCTTCAATAACCCAGCTGGCATTTAATACTGACACTGTCCACACATCAGGCTTCTATGCAGACTTGAGAGTGCTATTCTGTTCAAATCATGTCTTCATTTTTTATACATCTTCAAAAAATTTCAATGAGTAATAACAATTCCAAACAGCAGATGTGGGGTTTAAAAGCCATAGGGTTTGCACCAACAGGATATCTGAGCAAATATCCTGTTAACTTAAGTGAAATGCGTAAAGATACGGAACCAAGAAATTAGAGATGAAAAATAACATGGTTAAAATTAAGCCCACAAAACTTTTGTTTGCATTTATAGCCAGGAGCAGATCACCACTTATCTTATTTTAGTCCGTTATTGAACCACTTTTCAATATGTTATAAGACCATGAAATTCAATGAGACCAAGTTCAAGGTCCTGCACCTGGGTCAGGGCAATCCCAAGAACAAATACAGGCTGGCAGAAGAACGGATTGAGAGCAGCCATGAAGAGAAAGAGTTGGGGGTGTTGACTGATGAGAAGCTCAACATGACCCAGCAATGTGCACTCACAGCCCAGAAAGCCAACCATGTCCTGGGCTGTATCAAAAGCATGGCCAGCAGAGCAAAAGAGCTGTTAAATGCCAGATGCAAGACTTCAAAAAGATTTTCTGAAAGTCTTATGGGATTTTTTTTTTTCTTGCAGGAATATCTACTAAATATTTGTGTGTTTATATGTTGAAAGATGCTAAAAGAACATCTCCTCACTTTGTTAGGAAGTAAGCACCCATTTAACAAAAAAATCTTACTGCTCTAATCATTGAATTCATTAATTTTTATGAGACAGTATGCAGTTACTGTCACATATTTATTTATATAGTTCTTTCAGGTATATCAAAGTCCTGTGTAAAATAATGCTCATGTTTCAACACCATCAGCAAGGTATTATGTTATTAATAAATTGGATCATTATCTTTACTGAAGGAATATTATACTACATAAGCATTTTTGTTCAATCAAAGATTACTGTTCTCAAGCATGTTTCCCACTCATTGCCACCTACTGTGCTCCACTTCACAGCATGGAACTGGTTTAGAGTCCAAAATCTGAATTCTTTTCAGATAAAACTAAGCTAGAAGGTATGGAAGCATGGGTAATAGTGTCCACTCCTGGCCAGACATCGAGGCCAGGGGACAGATTACTCCAAGACCAAAGAAAACCTCAAAAAAATATAAATAACAGGAACATAAGACACAATCACCAGTGCATGAATCTACATGTTCAGTGAGGAAAGTCTCTTGCTGATATGAACATAGCCCTTCTATCCAGAAATATGCTACAGGAGTTTTGATGTTTAAATGTACAAATCATTTAAACTCAAGATTTATAATAGAAATTATAAACACTATGATGAATGAAACATGGCAGGAAATTTCTCTCTTCTTATGAGGGATATAATAATTTAGTGGAACATCAAGTCCTCTCTTTCCAATTGTTCACCTTCTAACTCTATGGGTTTCCCAAAATATCCAGTGATCGCTGAGACTTAAGCTTCCAGGTTATCTATGACAAATCCTTCTTGACAATGCATCTGCACCTCTTAAATGAAAAATTCAACAAGATGATCCAGACTCCACTCTTGGTTCCATCTGCAGGGATTTAAACATCTCTCCCTCAGGAAATATCTATAACCATGAACCTCTGGGTGATACTGGGGAGAATGTACCCTCTATCTGTACTACTGACACTGTGACATCATGCAGAAAGGAATTTGTCATAAATTGGATTGGGAGACCCCAACTTTAACTTATTGATTGGGGCATTTCTGTTAAAGGCAGGAATACTCAATAACACTCTGCAGGTTGTTGTAGCTGCCATTACAGAAAGTTATTCCTAGCACTGATTCAGAAAAAAACCATTACAACTGCATTTTGTCAGGGGCCTAATCCTGTAGTAAGTATTAGGTACGCTCTGAGAATACCTTCCAGATGAAGCTGCTTAGAGGATCTGGTAGAGAAATGGTTCCCAGATTGCTGCCAGACTAAGGTAGAACATAGGAAAACTCCAAGCAGGACATGCACAAAGAAGTGTCTAGACACATATACACATTAAAAGGAAAAGAAACAAAGGAAGTCAAGGGCATCTAGGATGAAATAGCTACTGAGTAAGGTCTTTTTGGATCATACTTTAGGCTTCATGATCATAAGCCCTTTATTTGAGCTACTATCCAATTCCTCTGATTTTGAGGTCTAGTAGTACTCTCCCTACAAAAGGAATAGCAGTATATTGGAAAAACAGAGAGGGAAATGCTCTGCAGAAACTAGAGGAGATAAACAGAAGGAAGCATATATACTGCAAGCTGCATAACACACCAGGCTTTACCAAGGCAGCTTGAGCACTGGAAGGCAGTCAGTGAACTCACCCAAGTGCCAGGCAGCTGCGCATTTCCAGCCCCTGAGCACGGTCCTTTCGGACTGGCTCAGATAGCGCTGTGCTCTCTGTGGTCAACAGGCGTAGCATGAAACCAGTGCAGGAAAGAACTTTTGGTATGCACTTAAGTTCATAATTAGGAAAGTGGGTAAGTGGATGCTTGAAGTTAATCACCTGCTTAAGTGCTTTCCTGAATTAGAGCCATACCCTGGTATGACTGATAACTATATCTTTACATAGACTCCATTTTACAATTCTACACAGAAGCAGGGAAAGAAAGTATTCAGGTTTAAGGAAGGGAAATGAAGCTGAGTAAATTCTATTCATGCTAGTTTTGTTAGCTTTTTTCAATGCTGTCACACCAATTTGAACTTCATTTAGAAATCTGTTTGATTTTTTTTGTAATTTGAGATTGATATGTTTCTAAGCAATAGCCTATTTATACAAAAACATTTCATTTCCCTTTTGCTTTGTGTTTGCCCCCATATTATAACAATTTGTACCATTTCTTACCTCTATTGCTAAACAGATACGGTTGTTAGGCTTGCAGTAATTCAAACCATAATTGTTCAGCATATAGGTTTCGTTTCCTGTCCCTCACCCCAGTGAGAAGCTTTCTGAGTAAATATTTACAAGGACATAATTTCAGCGCAATTTAATTAAAATGTTAATTTTTAAAGAACTGGAAATAGATACAGTTGATATTATTACAGCAAATTTTAAAAATCACAATAAGTAAGAAAACATGAGCTAGAATTAGTATAATCCTATTGCTCATTGTAAACAACTGGACATTTATTCTTGAAAATGTTTTATGTTCACTGAATTCATACAAAACCACTTCCACACCTTTATTGTGCTGTGGACATTTCTCGGAGATGTCATAAAAAGTGGAAACAATATTGTTAGCTGTTCTGAAAAACTGCCAGGTTTACATAAATGTAGTTAATTCTGCTCACACCAGAATTGAGACAGATGTAGTTACAAGAGTTATAGCATCAGCAAGGGCACCTATTAACCCACAGTTTGATCTTTGCTCTCTAAAAATTGTTGTTCATGTTGTTATATACTCACTGCATTTCATTTCAGTGGTAGGGAACTATCCCTGTGCCTGTTATATTTCAAGTTTGGAATTACACTTTTCTCCAGAACAAAAAGATACTATACATAGCCTCAGTCTTGCATAGTTTAAACCAAGCTTTACTAAACATCCACCTTGGAAAAAGTGACAAAAATGGTTAAAGGATGACAAAAGAAACAATTTTGCGGATGTAGAACTGAGTAATGAAACAAGAACACAAAGATCTTTACTTTTTACCTACAGTTAGGTAAGTTAGGATGGAATTATTAGAAGCACAAACACTTGTCCACATAAATATTCTGTCAGGATCAAGGCTTTAAGTTATACAAAAAAAGAACCCAAATTCAGCCAGAAGCTTGATATTAACTCAGTTTCTCCTTTTTCTTAAAGATAATGTCACCCAAAAATATGATAGATTTATAATCCCTAAAAAGAAGGTCCTTTGGACAAATAATAAAGTAGAACAAACTATGCCTGTAACTAGAGCAAATTCAGAAATATTGAGATGTTTAAAAAATGGTCTGAAAGCAAATCTGTCCCCTACCCGCTAAACCCCTAGAGGCTACAACCTTCCTTGAAGTTAATTCTTCCTACTCAGAAATTCCCCAAAATAAATGTAGTCTGTACAAATGTGTCAAAGACAAATTTTTTCTATTCTCTCTGAGGCTTGACTACTTGAGTATTAATGCTACTCTAACTTAACCCTAACTCTTTTACAAATTTATTTCCTTTAGAAATTCACTATGTCCTCTTCCTCAGGCTCCTTCTCACCCTCCTAAAAAGGCAAGATTTTTTCTCATCAAGTAGTAAAGAAATCACTTATTGTAATAATCCTATTATTTCACATCAACACCTTCTCCCAGGTGAATATGGTTAACTGCTCCCACGGGAATTTCTCCCCCTCTCTCTATGGGCTTCACCTGAGTGGAGTGCAACACCCAGAGCAGTAGAGACATGTAGCTGTTCTCTTTGTGCCCAGTCGTAGATTTATTAACAAAGCATAACATAGAGTAAACTATGTACAAAAATTACTATCATAATAGGCCTGGTTATAGCTCTAAGCTTGGGTAATCAGGTTAGATAAAAATAGCTTTTGTGTTCTATTTTCTAATCTGAAATGCGTCTCTTTTAAAAGAAAGGGAAAAAAGGAAACAGATATGGATTATAGCTGTGCTGGTTTCATCTGGGGTAATTTTTTTTTTCCAGTGGCTGGTGTGGGGCTATGTTTTGGATTTGTGCTGAACACAGGGTTGATAATGTTGAGATTTTTTGTTATTGCTGAGCAGGGCTTACACAGAGCCAAGGCCTTTTCTGCTTTTGGTACTGACACACCAGCAAGGAAGTTGGCTGTACATGGGAAGTTGGAGGAGACACAGCCAGGACAGGTGACCCAAACTGATCAAAGGGACGTTCCAGACCATATGGTATCATGCTCTTTATATAAAGTCAGGGGGAAAAGTGGGGGACACTTGGAGTGATGGTGTTTGTTTTCCCAAGTCACCATTATGCGTGATAGGGCCCTGCTCTGCTGGGGATGGCCAAACACCTGCCTGCCCAGTGATTTAATTCCTTGTTTTGCTTTGCTTGTGTGAGCAAATTTTGCTTTTCCTATTAAGCTGTCTTTATCTCCATCCATGAGCTTTCCAGCTTTTACCCTTTCAATTCTCTCCCCCATCCCACTGTGGGGGCAGTGAGTGGCTATGTGGTTGCTGGCTGGGGTGAAACCAACACAAGCTCTAATTTAGAGAGTAATGAGCTTGTGGTTTGCATTTCTCAGCTCTTGCACCGGGTAATTTGGGTAATTTTTTGAATATATTTTCCTTTTCTCTGATTCTTTCAAAGATGGCACACTACAGAGTTTTTTTATTCTGTTTTGGGTTTGCTTCATTGTTTTGTTGTTTATTGGGGTTTTTTAATAATAAATCTGCTGATACTGCCTAGAAGTCCACAGTATGTGCTGAAGATAGGAGCATTAGTTATGTTAGAGGCAAGCGAGCAGATCCTCAAACAACCTTTCCATAAACTCCAGGATCCCCACTCTTCCTTAGTGAAATATGCAAGAGGACTATCAGATCACTTAATATTTTGAGGAAAGATGATTTCTGCATCATCATTTCTTAAGCAAGCTATATCCAAATTAAAAGAGAGCTCTCTAAAATGAAACTTCAAGAAGCTTATGGAGCTTAGAGGTTTGTATACCTTCTACCAAGTGGATTTCCTTACAACCTCTTTCTCTAGCTACTCCTGCCTGTCACTTATTCAAAGAAGCTGTATTTCTTCTCAATAGGCAATAGGAAGAACTCTCATAATGACCCTTTCTTTGCATACTTTTGCCACACTGTAAGACCTCACTCATACATGTCTCTAATTTTTGTCATATTTATAAGAAGGAATGTGAAGGAAGAAAAATGTGTAAGAATATGTTTCAATATTCCTTTCTCTTGACTTTAATTTTCACACTGAGCTTTGCTTGCATGACAAGGAATTGCTACTGGGTTTTGTATGTGTACATAGGGATATTTGTGTGTTTAGGTATATATACATATGTGGCTTTGTTTCTGAGAGAGAAAAATCTTTTGCAGGTTATCTGGATTCTGCATGTGTATTGGGTCTGACTGAGGTAAACCTCACAGCCCTTACAGTGCTGTGCTTTGCATTGATAGCTGGACAGGTGTTGATAACAGAGCAGTGTTTTGGCTACTGCCGAGCAGTGCTGTCCCTCTGACATTCCTGCCTCCACCAAAGGGGATGGGAGTGGGCAAGATCCTGGGAGGGGACACAAGCAGGCCAGCTGACCCAAATCAGCCAAAGGGATATTCCATACCATATGATGTCAGCTCAGATATATAATCTAAGGAAGAGAGGAGGAATGGTTACACGTGCTGAAGCCCTGCTTCCCAGGAAGTGTGCAAACATCACTGCTGATGGGAAGTAGAGACCGATTTCTTTTTTTTTTCCTCTTTAGCTCTTGCGTGCACAGATCTCCGCTTGTTTCTTTCCTTTTGCTATAATAAAACGTCCTGATCTCATGCTGCTGGTTTTTTCCTCCATCTTATTCTCTCCCCTGTCCCAGTGGGAAAGGGAGTGATAGAGCAACTGAGTGGCCACCTGGCACCCAGCCAGGGTCAACCCACAACAGCATGGAATTGAACTGTTTCTTCACCTTTAAGGTGTTTTTGTTGTTGTCAAAACTGGCATTTTAAGGAAGCATACTGGCTCAGAAAGATTTGTTTTACATGCATTTCTCTGCTCCATGGCATGTTATTGCTTGGCTGAATACCTCTGTAACTAAGAGGAAATGTCTTTCCAGATGATCAAAAGGGTGACCATTTTCCCATGTCTACAATCTCCACCACTGTTTAAGTTTCTGTCTTTAGATAAACCTACTACCTCATTTTCTCTGCTCTAGTCAGAGCAGAGATGTGCTTCCCAGAGTAAATTCTAGCTGTAGATGGTAGAACCAATTCCCATGTTGGATAGAACAGCTGAACATCATATACTGTATGAAGGGTCACTGTGAAGTGTAAAAGAGAAAAGCAAAATCAAATAGCTAGTAGCTGAATAGGAACATGGCCTGTTTGGTAACCAGCTGTATATCCATGCAAGGTCTTATCATGAGGGCCAATTTGAGTTCAAGTTTCTGCTTCATTTGTTTCTCCAGCTTGCTTTTATTTCCTGCCTTCCCCTTGGCTTTTGTCCTCTACTGTGTGTATGTTTATCATCTCATCCTAGATATGGTTCTTGTATTATCTATTACATAAGTAACAGCAGCATTATTTTATTAGCAAACTCCAAGGTTTCACTTCTAGTGAAACAAATAAAATGCATCCCAAATAATATATGCTGTAAAGAATGGTGATAGAACTCGTGTAATAATATTGAACCTAATGATGAACTCTCTTCATATCAGGACATCCTTGGACAACACTGATTTGTCACATGCTGTGTAAGACTGTTTATGACAACTTTGATCAGAAGTACTCAAATTTAAGAAACAATCAGGCCACAGATGGCAGTTAATCTAGTCTTTGACTAAATTAATTGGTTTCATAATTGGGTACACATGGAGCTCTTTAAACATTAATCACAGTCCGCTTAGATATCTTTAACAAGAGAAAGTATGGCTGTTCTAGCCAAATGCTTTGTGAAGCTGAAAATAACTGGAGAGTGTGTGTCCTAGGAAAAAACCCCAAACCTCAGAATGCTGTGATTGTATTTAGTTCTGCAGAGATAAGAAACAGCAAGATGAGAATTGGCATGTTTGGTTGAATTTAAGAAACATTTTTAACTGCATAGAGGTAGGAAACTTGTTACTGTTGTCCCTTCACGGAGCACAGAATTCAAGATCAAAATTGCTTCGGATTTTAAAAGCTTATGCAATTCCTACAATGACTTTTTTGCTAGATATATTCCAGTTTCATAGACCTGCAGATAAAATAATAAAGGACTAGAGCCCACTTAAATCATCAGCAACAAATGCTGTTGGCTTAAGACATTCTGAGCACTTCCTTTGACCCTGCAGTCTGATGGAGTAGTTGAATCTCACTAGAATCTATATTAAGGCAGGAACACCTGTTTGATAAACGTTGAGCAAAAGCTGATTGTGAAAATGCATAAAAAGCTAAGAATGTGAGAAATAATCCAAATAGGAAGGACCTTTTACAAGGGTGTGAAAAATACTCACTATGAAACCTTGTCAGCCAAATCTGATGAAGTGATAGTACAGCCTTGGCTTGTAAAAATATTTGTGTAACATTTAAGTGGCTAATTTTTTATTTTTAATAGTAAAACACTACAGTTAGGGTAGCATTTCTACCTTAAAGAACAAAACATCATCAGCTCTAACACTTGCATTACAAATTCTGTTGTTTCTTTAAGCCCAAGACTTTAAAACCAGAAGACAGGAGACTCTTAGCTTTCCTTTGAAAGAAACTGCAAATGTTATAATGCAGAAAAGGTTGAAAACATACCTGGATTCAGCCCTAAGCAGAAAGGAAAGAAAAAATGCAAAAGGGAACGTAACAGACAAGAGAGAATGGATGGAGAAGGAATAGATCTGAATCACTGTGGCACTGGGCCCAAACTTGAAGGAGAGGGATCCCAGCTTTGCTCTGAAGTGCTGCACACCAGCTTCTCAGCCAATTTGTTCTGCACTGTGGGGAGGTATTGCCAGGTAATATAGATATCTAGCTGTGAAAACACCATTCGTGGCAAATGGTGGGAAATTAAACACTTAAATTTTAAACAAGAGGAGGAAAAGGATGAAACCCTCAAAATGGTTGGGTTTTTAGGGAAGTTGCCTTGTGTAAGATAGAGAAGGAAAGGATTACTTCTCTTTGTAACTCAACCCATGAATACTTGAAATGAAAAAGGCTTTTTCAAGGATGATCAAATTATGGGAAAGGACAACAGCAATATCATGCTTTTTCTCATGATGATCTGCAGTAGATCATCTCTGCTGTTTACTTTTCTTAGCAGGAATCCAATGAGGAACTGTTTAGTTTGTCATATTCAGCCTACTGTGACTTCATCATTTTTTTTAGCTGAGGGGAATACTTAATGTAGTCCTTAAAAGTAATACTTAATATTAATCTATACCAGTTCTGTTACTTTATTTGAAATAGCCTAATACTAATAATAGTAATAATGAAAATGGTAAATTTAAGAAAACAAGTTAAAAAAAACTACTTGAGAAATAACATGAACAGAAAAAAACATTCCATGTTTGATTTTAAAATCTCAGTATGAAAAAAAGGAAAATAAGAGAACATCTTGGTTATGTTGAATTAACTGCCTTTACAAAATAGAAATGTTATTTACAGTACTTTTGCAGCACTACATGAGGTTGACCACATGAAAAGATACTTATTGAGAACTAGCAGACAAAAACCCAAATATTTCAAGAATGCAGTTATGTGGAGAAATCTAAGGTCACAGCAAATTAAACCCCACAACACTGATCTAGCTACTGAAAGAGTTGCATTTCCATAATAACCAGGTCCTTTTTATTTCAACTTATTTTGGGTCTGAGAAATCATGTTACTCTCTCTCTGTTTTGCTAAAAGGATAGTGAATTTCATACACAACATTCCTTCTTTTCTTTTTCTTCTACCTTTCTTTCAGTTCAAGAAGTTTAGCTTGAAAATGAAGATACGGAATTGGTAGGAAAAGAGGGAAAGGGGAGATCAGTGGGGGATTCAGAACATAACCTAAACCATATGCCATTCAGCTAAAAGAAAGGTTATACATAAACTTGATAAGAGGAAGCCTAAAGATGTAATAAAAACAGTTATTCTAAATCAATCCATGAATAGTTCTACTTCAAGAGGGAATAATTCTGCAAGTGATGTTACAGAAAATAAACTGCTTTACTGGTTTGGCTGGTTATAAAATTGCAGTCTATTCTGGAAACTGCAGCTGGAAAGACGTGCAAAGGACTCCAAAACATGAATTTCTGCAGTAAAACCAAAAACCTGTTACAGGAATACACCTTCCTCCTCACCAGCTCACACACACATCCACTCCTGGGGAGATGCTAGAGACCTAGGAGGTGATACCCTATGCTCCACTTCCTGGCCAATGACTTTCTTGGAGCAGCCAGCTTGAGAACTGCGTGTTGCTTACGTGATATCTCCCTTTCCATTTAGATTGCAATCCTTCAGGGAGAAGGAACCACCTCCTGTGATGCTCCACACATGCTGTATCTTGTCACATGCTCTGTTGATACAACTTTCATACAGGGAAACCTACTGAAGGGGACATTCCATACAAAGGGTAGGTTTTGGGGAAAAAACTTCTTCCTTAGCTTAAATAATAATTAAGCTGTAGTCTGCAACAGAAGTAGCAGTCCTTGTCTTACTTAGCTCTAGCAAGTTCTTAGCTACTGTAATTGTAAAAGGTATTCATGAAGACATAAACAGTTCTTTGTCTTTTCAATTATAACACAAGTTTGGATTACCAGTGCATTCTCTGATGGCTGGCTCAGTATTTCATGTCCATCTCTAATATTAAGCTGCAATTAGTGATGTATTCTCTCTGGATTTAATAGCAGTATATTTTCAGCTGCAGAGTTGCTCTGGTGATGGCATACTTAAATTACTTGGCCACATGGGAAGCTATAGAGAGAGTGAGTGACATTACTCGGCTGTGTGGAACATAGGATAACAGTTTAAATTGAAGGAAAAACAGCCATATTTGATAGATAGGGCTATAGAGACATCACTTAGGAGTATATATACGATTTTACCTTCCCTCCAAATTTAATTTTAATAGTCAAATAATGACGTATTAAAACAGCAGTCTAATCTATAGTAGAGTAATTTGTTATTTTTTGGCATTTCAAGCTGAGTGCTTTCACTAACACACCTATTTCTGCCAGACTAGTACTGAAACAAGATATATCATCCTCATAAGAACACTTTGAGAATAATAAATGTTTTCAATTAGTACTGAACAAAAGTTTCTGTTCTACTTGGTTTTTATAACATAACACCATTGAGTCTTTCATGTAGTTGCATATTAATATTTTATTTCATTTTGCAAGCCTCTGTTGCTTAAAGTCCCATTTTTTTCTACCTTACTGAAACAGCTCTACTTTGAGGAATAATTCTATAAAGTAATATGATTTTACTATGATCAAGTGTGCTCAGCTCACCATAAAAGTTGTGTGATTGTTTTTCAAGTTCTAAGGGTTTGTCTAAATACAATGCAGCCTTCATACATGTGTGCTCTTGTGTAGCAGAACATGCGTGTGATGAGATCACGGCCCTTTGGCCCCAGTATCACCAGATCCTTAGTCTCTAACCAGTAACAGTAAACAAAGACCTGAAAATAACCTATGAAAATTTCACTGTATATTCTAAAACGGTATAAGCGGAGAGTTCTATTCATGTTTTAGTTACCCGCATAAAACCAAGTGCATCTATTTTATAAACATTTACTGTAGAGTTTCATTACAATGCTTGCTTGCTACAAACAAGGCTAGTTTGATATGTGGAAGTGACATCTCTATTTAACTATACTAGCTGATACAAGTAGACAGGAGATGAAGAATATTGGTGTTCTTGAAAGCCTGCCTGCTTTTCGCTAAGCTAATTAGATGATGTGATAAGAGTGCATCCACTCAGATACAAACTTTGTTTCACCTAGTTAGATGCTCACAGATTTAAGAGCGCTGCTGCTAGAAAACCAGAATCATATATTCCCATTTTTTTACCTTCCTATACAAAGGACAAAGATGTTTGTAAAAAATGGTAGTCTGCCTGAAATAATCATGTTTCATGTACTTAGAATTAGGTCAATAGCAGGAGCAGACATGCAGGCAGTGGAATCAGCTAATGCCAATGAGAATCACAAAAGCAGACCCTGTAATTAGGAGACAGCAGTACTTTTAACTGCATATTCGACTGAAATACACAGTCACTGAACACTAAATATATATCCTGAGATATACCCGATATGTGTGATGTGATTTTGGGGGTTTTCCTGTGCAAGGTCAGGAGCTGGACTTGATGATCCATATGTATCTCTTCCAACTCACAATATTCTACGTACCCTGAAATTTCAGGTGTAAACAGATCACTTCTTTCTTCATCTGTAAGATATTTGATATTAAATTATAGTCTCTCCACCCATCACCATTTCTAAACTATTTTGAATTTTATATGAGCACAGAGATATAAAAGGTCTAAACCTGGAATGCTTACAAATCGTGCTTCTTCCTGGTGATCCAAAACCAATGAGGAGACCTGAAATTGCCTGACTTTTCTGCTCTGTTAAAAAGTTCATTCTTTCACTTGTGTGTGAAATGGAAACTTTTCCAATTGTTCCTATCAGAGTTTGATCTTTCATTTTCCCTTCATTTCCCTTCATTTTCATTTAGAACTCATGAAAATGCAAAGAAATGTTTGGGGTTTAACTTTCAAGGCTCACAGGCCCTAACCCAGATATCAGCAAGCTCTGGATTATGAACATATATTTGTGTATCTTCACACTGATTGAGGTTGTCATGAAAATTCAAAGTCTAAACTACTAGATTAAGGGTAATCTTTTTACCTGGGCTGTGCTGCTTGCCACCACAGACAGGGAAGTGATAGATAATGGCCTGGCCCCTCTCACAGCATTCTTGCTGCACTGCTCTACAGCTGCTGGTCCAGCTGCCTCTATTGAAGGAAAAAGAATGGGCTATACATCAGACTTGGAATAGTGGAGGTATCTGCTGGCTGTGTTTGTATGTGCAAACTAGAATTCCCACTACTTACTAAACAACCCTTAGTCAGTTTGTTAGATTCTGTATCTAAATGACAGGTATGTTTATGGTGAAATATCCTCTAGTGTCATTATTTCCACCCTTCTATTTTCTCTTGCAGTGTATCTTTCAAGTATCAATGATTATCTGCAATATTCATTCATAAAGCTATCACACAATTCATCATTTAACCCCTTCTGTTTTACCAAGACACTGACAATTTCAAGGTTTACAAATTGCATTCATGTGAGAGAGGAGCTCACCACTGAAGGATGTATTCACTTGCAGATTGCATCTGCAGAAGGCTTGCTACAACGTTTTGACTGTTCAAGTTAGACTGTTTTAATTACACTTCATCATTGCCCCCAGTATCCATAAAGCAGTAGTTATGTGACAAAGAGCCATGCAAAGCTGTCTGTACAGAAGTGAATTTCACCTTTGGGGATTAATTATAAAGAGGTTTTGGTGATGAACAATTTTGCAATGTTTCAGTAAGATAGTTAAGTCTCCCCAAAGTGTTCAAAAAATTAATTCAAAATGTCAGATTTTGATGGGGTTGTGGTATCAAACTGTAAGCATCTGTGACTATTTTAATTTCTCTTTAGCCCCAAATTAATATGAGATGAAACATACAGGAAGAACAGCAGTAATAATTCCTGTAGCTTCAAAAAAATTGTACTGGACTTTGTCTCCAGAGCCATTTCTAAGTAACTGGCACTCTGATTCCATAAAAATTAGCTAGGAGAGGCAGCTAAAATTAACTAAATTGAAACTGTCCCTCACTGCTCCAGCTTCTGCCCTCAATCAGCCTTGGAATTTTGATCCAACCCTTCTTCAGAAAACTGGAAATATTTCTATAAAATCAAGCACAAATCCACATAAGAAGTAATCTCTTGGCTGGAAACTCGTTTTAATAGAGAAGAAAAACCAGTACTGTTAATGTAAAAATAACATCCCTGAAGGTTTGATGAAGCAGGATCCTTGGCTTACCTGGTTCAGTTTTGTTTGGAGAAATAAAACATCTCCAAAGGAGGGAGGGGTGCAAAACTAGTCTCTATGGCATATCTGATTTCTAGGCAGTATTTGCAGAAGGATTAAGAGTTCAAAACCTAGGTAACTATAAAAATTCAGTTGGAAATGCTTTCTTTCTCCTTTTCTCCTTCTTCTCTCTGAAATCTGCCCACCAAGCTTTTTAGTTTTGTTACTTTTTCCTGTCATGCCTGGCGAAGTCTCTCAAACAGGAGAAACCTTGAAACTGCAACAAAAATTATGTTAATTTCATAAAATGAGAGGGAGGATGTAGTTCCTTCCCTACTCTTTATTTAATCATAGAAACCTCAAAATAAAACTCCTTGGATGTGGGACATTTGTGTCCCTGTGAAACTGATTCATGTCACATAAGCTCAGGGATTCAGTTAAACACCATTCATTCATTAAGCTCAATTAGCTGTTTTACAGAAGTGACAAAGTTTATTTTTGTGAAATTTCTTTACGAAAAAGAAAGTGATCTGCCATCTGTTCCCAAAGTTTTGTTTGTTCCAGTGGAAGCAGGGACTGTCCTCTACAAGCAATTCCTGAATGTGTTCTTCACGCATAAAAGAACATCTTTATGAAGTTCAGAAGGAAATATCCACCAGGTAAAGTTTGCATTAGAAGCCAATGCACGACAGATTTTTTTTTAACCAGTCTTACAGTAAAAAATATTTTTTTTACAGGAGGGAGGGGTACTATTAGTTTGAAACTGATGCGTTATCCAAATAAGGTTACATTTTAGTTTGTGTGGATTTTCTCTTCTCTCAGTTACCCTGGGTTTTCCCATTTCTTTGAGGCAAGACAAAATTTTTGTTGCTGTTTGGAAGGCCACTAGGAGACCCTATGAGGCCACTATGTTGCAAGGTACTAGCAACATATCCGAGGTGAAGAAGGAGACTGGTAAATTGCTGCTTATTTATTGCTGGTGCTGCTGCCATGATGAAAAGTTAAAGGAAGCAACAGGCTGCCTTTTCACCTGCACTTCCAGTCTTGCCATTCTCCTGAAATGCTCCACTAAAAGGTGGTAAGGGCTCCACTTCCACATAGCCCTACTTTTGACAGTCTACACAGATACTTAGAAGGATGAATGAGTGGGCAACTACTTCCCCTTCGTTGTTCGAACTTGAAGCTCTTCTGCAGTTTTGACACAGTATTGCTGCTTTTAACTCTGCTCTTATCTAGAACAAGGAGAAAATTTGGTATAGATGGAGTGATTTGGTTCTTTCCAGCCTTGTTCCTTCAACCCATATAGAGGAGTAAGGGGAGAAGCAATGGTACCTTGTCTTTTCTATGGCCTTATTAAATCCTGTTTTCTATAACAACCTTCAAATAAGCACAGAAAATGTAATTTCTTGCTGAAGTAACACTGCTTACAAAGACTGTTATGAGAAGGGGAGCCAGGGGAAGGAGGAGGCACTCAAAGATGCACCAGGACCTGAGCAAACTGCAAGATCTTGATTTTTCTGTCTGGGGAATTAAAGACGGCTAATTGCTCTCTTGCAAGGCATGAGTAGCGATTGTCACATTAGACTGGTGCGGAGGGATACGTGTCTTGTGCTGGAGGCAAAACACGAGGGTTGACTGTGCAGAGCAGCACAACCGCCCGTCCAAGTGGTTGTCAAATGCTCCAAGTAATCCAATCTGACGTTTGTGTGTTAACTTTCTTGCAGTTACCTTAATCTGACTTCAGTTTGTAGGTTGATAGTAAGCCTTCTCAGGCATGCTCCCAGATACTGAACTGAACTGATTTGGTTCCTAGTTTCCACGCTAGTCTTTTCCAAAGGGGTGGTGGGAGATAACGCTGTGTGACGCCAGTCCCCAGCAAACTTTCCTGTCCGGCTCTACATCCCCCATAAAAACTGGACTGAAAGCAAAGCCGCTGAAAACAGCCTGGTGAACCGGGCAGCCGTTCAGAGAACTTTGCAAATCTCCCTACGGAGTGAATGTGGCGAGTTAGTTCGGAAGGCACAGCGCTGTGTGACAGCCGCGTCCGCGCGGTGGTGGCAGGGGCGGAGGGGGGAGCGAGCTGGAGGCAGCCCCGGGGCAGGTGTGGGCGAGGGGCTGAAAGAGGCGGCGGGAGCACCTGAGCCAGGAGCCCCGCTCCAAGCAGCAACCAGGGCAGACCGTGGGATGAAGGCGAGACCCGCGCCGGTTTTTGAGGTGCTCTGAGCGCGGCGCTGTGAGGCGCCGGGCGCTGGGGCCGCTAGCAGGGCCGGCCGCTGGCCGGCTTTTCTCTCCCACCCCGGGAGAAACCTCGGGGGCGACACCGCTCCCCTCCCTCACGAACTACAGCTCCCGGAATGCCTTGCTGCCGCCTGCCCTGGCCGGGCCGGAGCAGGTGGCGCGCTGCCCTGCGGGAGCTGTAGGCCGGGGGACATCGATGGGTAGCGGGGTAGTGGCGGGCAGAAAAGGGTTGACGGTTCTCGGCACGGTTCTCGGTCCGGCCCGCGGTCTGTGGGGGAGAACCGGAGCTCGGGCAGGGCCGGGGCGGGGCGGGGGCGCCGCAAAGCGGGGACGCGCGTCAGCCACTCCGCCAGGCGGCGCGCGCGCTCCCCGCGCCGGATGCTGAGGGGGGAAGG
>VXAZ01005144.1:225968-242419 GCA_013399875.1 Gymnorhina tibicen
CCCCCCCCCCCCTCCCCCGCCCCGGGGCTGCCCCGGTGGCTCTCCTGCCGGGAGGTTCCCCGGGTCACGTGACTCCGCCGCGCGTGTCCGGCTGGCGGGGGCGCGCGGGCACCGGCGGCGTTCCCGCCTGGAGGAGCCCCGGGTCTGGGGCTGCTCCCACTGCGCTCCGCCCGGGCAAATGCAACCTCCCCTCCCGGCCTCTGTCCCTGTAAGCGCTGGCATTCGGCACGTGTGCCGCCTCGGGGCGGCGGGCGCTTCGGTTGGGTTTTTTGTTTGTTTGTTTGTTTGTTTGGGGAGGTAGGATGTGAACACTGATGCCAGGAACTGCTTATTTGTATTGTCTCAGCAGACGTTTTCCTTCTTGGGGAAATAGAATCCTTGATCTTCAAGTAGCATGTTAGAGTCAGTGCCGATCCTCCCCGATGGCTGAGCGGGGAAACACATCTAGCGTGGCGGGGAGGGTGAGCAGCACTTCATTCAGTGTTTCTGCGTGCACTTGAGACAAGAGCTAAGAACTGAATGCCTAACAAGCTGGTATACCTGTATTGACAGGCAATTAGCACTGTCCGAGTTCGTGGATTTTTTTACATTTTTCAGTAACCTGGTGACTGCTTCATACGCACAAGCTTCTTGATCTTGCTGTGTTGCCCCAATAACACCTGGAAACACCTGTTATAACACCTGTGTAATGTTAACATGCCTGTGTATGCTTGCACTGTCGTTTTAGTCCTCCAAGTTATAGTATTGTTTAGAAAACAATGTTTATGTATTTCTGTACCCTACTACACTATATAATGTTTCTAATAAAAAAACCACAGTTTAATTAGAATATATAGGAGAGCCAGTTTATTGATATAGATGCTGTGATAAGGTGTTAAATCTGAGAGTGGATACCTCTCACAAGTGGGACTTTCTGTGGCTGCCTGTTATCTAATGGCATTTCACTTAAAAATTTAAACTAAAATCCTAAAAGTCTGCTTGACAGTGGATGACTGAAGGGACATTCGGGTGGTAATTGTATACTGCCAGATGTGTTTGGGAAACAGTTGCACACCATAAGCCACACTGAGAAGGAGTGTAAAGAAATGCCATAGGTTAAGTCCTCTGCTGGGCAGATCACCTAGGTTAAGGGAACTTCTTCAGAGTTGCCTTTTGGGTTGCTGTCAGAGACTGAAATATTGTAGTTTATGATTTAAACATTTTCATGAAGGACTTTTGCCTATTATAGCAAAACTGTATTACAAAAGCTGCAGAGAAGACTACCACACTGTGAATGGGGCTCTGACTGAGACCCTGGACTGCTCCCTGATCCTTTCACTGAGAACTATAAAGTGCAAAACTGTCACATAAGTAATTATATTTTACACTGATTGCACTGTGGTGGTGCTTCACATTCAGCTTTCTTTTATTTGGAATAAAAGTTTAGGGTATGATTTCTTTGTATGTTCATTATGTAAAATTCAGTTAATAGAAAGGAGCCCTGAAATTATTAGCAACTGCTAAGGAGAAAGGACATAGGTTATGGTTTAATAGTTAGTCAAGAGCTATCTCGGTTAAGAACTGTTACTTGGCATGCCTGTTGAGCAGCCCTTATCAGAGAGAGAGTGTAAACAAAGTGGCAAGAAAGTGAGTAGTCAGGATAATGGAGGCAGACTACGCTTAACAGGTTTGGGTTGGGGTTTTTTTGTGTGTGCTTTTTTTTTCCTTTACTCCTTTGAAATTCTGTTGCATAAAGTTCTGTAAAGTAACCTCCTACAATAGCTCAAAATAACTTCTAAAGTAAAAATGGTTCATTGTTCTCACTTGCCAAAGTACTCCTAAGGATTTGATGAGTCTAACAAAGTTAGTATTAACTGGAAGGTCTGAACAATGGCTGGGTTGATGGCTGAATGGCAACATGGTGGAGGCAGGAGTGGTGAGTATGATTGATTTGGCACTCTTCTCAAGAATATATGTTTGTAGTAAAGGGAGAAAAACAATACGTTAAGGCAGTAGTCCCCCAATTCTTGAACTAGCTTACTGTCAAAAAAACCTGCCATCACCAACAGGTTGTTCTACCCTTAAAATTCTTCAAAATTTTAAAAAATATTGAAAAGTGATATGGTCCCGTGGACTATCATTTGTGAAGCATTATGGTCAGAGTGCAGAGTAAGAAACTACAGACTCCTTTAACAATGCTTCTGCTAAACTTTTTGGATGAGCAACTTTATTTTGATGTCTTATGTCATTTACTCTACTGATACTAAATTTGATTTAACATTTCTCTAGTATAATTAATTGAGCACTTTGAAATCATTTATCTGTCGAGGATTCCTCATCTACTTTCTTTGAGCAAGAGATAACACCTCCAAGACAGTGATTGAGGCTCACAGTGGACATTGTTAATATTTACAACAGTGAGACTGAAATAATTTTCAGTAGAGGGCTAGTGATGTTTAGGGACCTGTGCTCAAAGGGTTCAGTTGCCGAATTGTTTGTTGGTCAAAACCTGGTTGCAGACTTAAGTCTAAAGCCCACGCATACATGTAAAAGCTAGGGTTTTGCCAGCCTAATATGTTAACTTGTGATCTGTGGAATATGATTTAAAGTCTTATGTCAAAATATTCAAACATTTCAAAAATTTTAAAAGAAAAACAGTGATAAAATTTCACTGACATTACTGAAAATTTGTTTATTTGGTATCTAAATATATTTGAAGGTACAAAAGACTCCACATGGTAAATGAATGGAATATATTAACAGAAATTTGAAATAGGTGTTCAGTACAAAATGTCTGTTCAGCTGGAAATCTTTGTGTTATGTTGAGCACTAACATTCCTAAGATGCTTAGACTTGTGCTTATTAGATGTTCCTAACTCTTGCATGACTCAATCAGAGTTCAAAACTAGATGCTCTTAAAAGGCACCTGGAGATCTCAATTCTGTTGGTGTCCTTACAGCTGTATAGTACAGTATAGTGCTAACAAGTACTGCTTATAGCAGCGCTCACTGGTATGTTTTGTCCTAGGTACAGTCTTTGTGACATAGTTAACACAAAATACCCTAATTCTAAATTGTGTATTTATAGAAAAGTACAAGAAAGCTCAGAGTTGAAGTACCTGACTTAGCCAGTAACTGAGTTCTGTGGTGGTTTAAATTGCAAGGTATTTTATAGAGGTGAATATCAGAAGGGTTAAAAATTGGTCTCTGGTGCTCTTTGATTAAAACTTTGTAATGTGAATTGATTATTCTATTCCATTGGATTGAGAGGCTTTGGCAATATGGAGCTGTAAGTCTAGCTTTGTGATCAGCCTTAAGAAACAGGATTTATGCAAGTTTCTTCAAGCAGTAATTGATCCCACTGCCCGATTTCATTTGAACTTCATAGGTAGAGTGTTGGCAAGTACTTTGAGTCCCCATTACTTTCATGAATAGGCACAGAGGAGAGACCAAGTAATTGCTGGGATGCAAGAAAGCTTCAAGCACAAGGTTGGGCTTTTTGCTATGTTATCACAGTAGCCTGTGGGTGAGGTTTGGAGCAGTAACATAAGGCTTTTTAATGGAAAGTGCCAGGTAACTCCAACCATGGATGTTGGAATCTCGCTAGGACCCTGCTGTGTGTTGTGAAAATATAACAGTTTCTAATTAAAACTTTCATTTTCAGTGAAAGATTAAAATATTATTGGTACTTTTTCTAAAAGAAATACATTGCTATTTGGGGGAAGGGCAGAAGTTTTACAGTTCTTCTGCTGCAGCTCAAGGGAGCACATTTGACAGGAAATAGCCTTGGTATTGCTTTCTTATGAAAATTGAAATTTGATCAAAGTGAAAATCCATTTTTGTATGCTTGTGAAATCTAGCATACAAATACTCCTTTATTCTTGTTACATTTTTTTCAGACTTTTCTCCTTCAAAACTAGGATACATTAGTGCATCTAATTCTGTCTTGATAGATCTAGACTGTCAATTTTTATTTTTTTTTTAGTATTTGAACTTCTGCTCCAGCTTACTATTTTTGAACAAGCTGTCTCAAAAGTACACTTTCCAAGAAGAGGAATTCCACCCCAAACAAAAGATTTATAGCTGCTTCATTGGTGGTATCCCCACACTTGCAACACTCCTGCATTAAATACCTTGTATCTCTATTCCCACAATATGCAGCAGTGTTCTCACTTTCCATGTGGCTGTAAGTACTTGGCAGCAGGTTAGTGTCACCTTTTTTTTGTAATACTGCCACGGTTGTAGATGATTTTCAGTGGTTGCTATAGTAGTAGTGGGAGAACCAGTTATTTTACTACACATCTGTAATGTTCTTGTCTATCTACTAATGATTGCTAGGGTGGCTCAGTGCTCTCTTACCTGTCAGGCCACTGCCAGACTTCATGCAGTAATGACTTCAGTATGATACCTGCTTTGAACTCTTGCTTCCTTGGCACTCCAGTATCTTTAAACAGCCAACAAGTCTGCTCTGGCCATAGTGCCATCATCCAATATGATGGGCAGTAGTACTGGTGTAAGGTGTTCCTGTGGATCTGTTGCACTTTGAGCTGTGATGTGAAACCCTTGGAGTGATTCCAGCGTGAAGCAGGTCAAGGAAGTAATCTCAGTGTTACTGCAGATGTTGGAAGAAGAACAGGAATGAAATCTAGATCAGAATCACAGCACAGGTTCACAGACAGTTTTTGATGCAATGAGGAAAGATGGTATCGTGTAAGGGAATAGCTCAAACTGTTATTACAGAGTCAGGTGTGCAAGTGGGCATTAGCATTGAGCACTTATTGTGAGCCACAGTTTAAGAATGCAATTAAGTGCCACTTTGCATTGTCAAGTCCCATAGAACTGTTACCAGAATGGAGTAATTGCAATTCTGACTGCATGTTCATGCCTCTTGGATGCTTGCATCAGCACTCACTGGACCCCTGTCTGATCTGCTTTAACTCAGTATCTGGTCAACTGGCTGTTGCAGAGTTGGGGATTTGCAAAAGAAAAAAAAAAAAAAATCTAATGGATGCTGCTGCTAGTACAAGGATAGGGGTGGGCTTTTGCAACAGAAGCAGCTTGGGTAACAGCAGAAAGGAACCACTGGATTGGTTTAGCTGACAGGAATGGAACACAGTCCTAAATGTACCATCCCAATTTCCCTTGAACAAAACAGGTTAACAAAGAGGAAAAAATGGTCAGTGTGTGTATATAGGTCATTGGTAGTTGCTGTGGTGTATGTATTGCATTAACTCTCTTTAGATTGAAGTAAGAGAAAACACGGGGTTTGTTTTGTGTTGGACTATCTTTGTTTCAGATACATAGTGTTAAATCCGTTTCTTTTCCATATCTTCTCATGGTCCATTTCAACTCATCAGTTTTTCTCTCAGAAAGAAGTAATTGCCCACTGCTGTCATGTGTTTCTGAAGGGCTATCTTATGATTGACTCTTGAAAGAAATTTATGTGGTGAAAATAGTACAAGAAAAATTAGATTAATGACACCCAGAGACTTAGTTGAAAAGGTAGAGGGAGGAAGTTCTCTGTATTTAGCAGTAGATGCAGTATTAGTTCACTGATCTCTTGTGAACTTGAAATTGTAAGGATCTGTGGAGCATAATTTTTATGAAAGATGAAACTGTACCTGCTACATAGACTAATCCATGGATTGTGCGGGATACAAGCAGTGCTTGGTTTGAAATTTTTGCACTTGGAACAGAAATGTGTTGCTGGGCATGCCAGTAGATACACACATCTTCAGTAGTGTTGATAAAACCTGTGATTGTTTTTGGTGCTCCCTATGTCTAGATGTATGTGGAAGTAGTTCAATTTTTAAGTGTTCCAGGAACTACTGTAATCTTTGTCAGTGTTTCTAGGCATAGCTTGAACTTTCTTATTGTATGTTCTTATAAGGTAGCTGTTTACTTTTTATGTGGCTGATAGAGAGCTGAGAAATTTAAACTCTGATAGTCTTTCTACAGTATAGGCACTGAGAATTTCCTAAGCCTGGAACATGTGTAAACCAAAACCATGGAGTGCAAATAGTCACTGCAACTCCCTCTCATTTCTTCCCTTGGTTTGGCATTTAGTAAGTGTGTACTCTAATGCTTAAGGTTGGTAACTTTCAGGGGATTTTTTTGTTATTGATGCATAACAGTATTATTGTTTTTCTTTCTGAACTCACTGTACCTACCTTCATGATTTATGTTGACTGGTATGAGCATTCATTTATTAAACAGTTCAACAAACTAGACTGTAAAACTAATCTAGCTTAACAGTAACCTAGAAAACAGGAGGGGGAACGTGGCAGGAGGAAGAAAAGGCAAGAAAAGGTCGGATCTAGTTTAACTTGGATCAGTTTTCTAATCAGGTTTACAATGTACCTGTTTTTTCTCCTGAGTCAAGTGTACGTAGCTTTACCAGGGAGAACAAGGCTTCTGATTTTTAGCAACTGCTTATTTTAGCAACATTTTTGGGGATTTGAAGTGAGCTGGAAACTAAGTTGGCTGAAGAGTGTCCTAACCAACAAGACTGTTGATGAGAGAAAATACGGTACCACTAACAATATGATTTTTCCACTTGTTCTCCCTTTGTAGTAGAACTTACCTGGTGTAAGAATGAACTGCCCTTCTGTTTTAAGTTAGTCTGGGAGGCCTACTGTAAATTCTTTTGTTGTTGTTCTGGGTTGGTTTTCTGTTAGTTGAGTCTCCTGAACTGTCTTACTATGTAAGGGAAATAATAATAGGAATGTGTTATGCTGATCAATTTATCTGATCAGTGTATGCTGTTGAGGAGCTGTATTCCAGCTACTGGCAAATAGCTAGGGCTTGTACTGCCTACAGCTAAAATGGGAAAAATTAGTACCTCTTTCCTTTTTCCACCCTTGCCTTTTTTATTTTTCAGCTATATTATCTGGGTGTTTTGAGTAGACAGTTACAATGGATCCCTTTCTCTTGACTATGACTCAAGTAACAGGGCTTCAAACAAAGTTGTTATTCTAACCTTTAGAGTTCAGTGTTTTTGTAAAGTGTAGAGATCAGGCAGAGCTTTACCGACTTCACTAACTTAAAATTCTTTGTCCCAGTTAGAACCACTTGTCTTTTATGTTATTCTTGAACCTTGCTCTCTTGAATGTGCTTGGTGGGAACTTTGATAAGATAGGTTGGAACATTAATAGAGGTTGGAACAGAACTGAATTGGTGTGATTCACATGTATAGTATCAAACTTCTGGAAAGTAAGATGACATTCTAAATTTAGCTACCATACATTAGGAAAAAACCCACAGAACACAAGACCAAACAAAACCGAAATGAAACACAACCTTGTTTGGGGGTATAAGGTTATGTGATACATCTCTTCTTTTTCCACTGAGAATCTACTGGTTTATTCTTCCATTCATTAAAGGCCTAAAAAAGCCAGGAAGAAGGGAGGGGAGAGTAGGGAAGATGGATGGTAGTGGCTCATCTGTTTGAGCATGTAAGGGCACAGAAGATGTATTGCAAAGAGCGGAGAACTCCGAATCTGCAGAAATGCACTGAGCTGTGGAGGCTGAATTCCTTTTTATGGGGCGTGGTCAGCAGCATGTCACTCTGCAGATCAAAGAGCCACGTGTCAGGTGGGTTTTTTTTGCTTCCACTTCTGGCACAGTCCAGGTTCCTGTGTAGTATCTTGAGAAGCTGGATTAACCCCTTCTTAGATAAACATCCTATTCTTGGCAAAATTCTTCTAGCATCTCAGCTACTGATCTTATGTTTGGTTCTCAACATCCATCCAGGCTTGTATCTTCATAACAGCATGTACTGCAGGAGTGTGAGTTGGGTAAATGTCACTAGATGTGAATTTCTTTTTCTAATTTTTTTTTTAAGCTTGTTGGTAAATGAAAGCTCACTGAATTTGTGATCTCCTTAACTGTTCCTCGCTTTCAGTTTCTCTCTAACTTAGTAGAGTCCTGATATCCAATTATGAAACATCCTAGCTTTGGTGGCACCTGGGGCTTGATTACTCATGTTCAAAGTGCTGTTCAGTGGAAAAAAATTACTGGTTTTCAGTGTGTTTTATTGTAAAATGTTGCTAGTTTATTTTAAAAATGCTTAATGTTCAGATTTTAAGTATTTATCTTCCTCCTTCCACAGTTCCCAGCTTCTTCAAATTATCTTAATTAAAGGTTAGTTTGTCTCACATGTGAATAATAGTTCTCACTGTCATAATTCCACTTTCATGGAATTTTATGGAATATTTAGCTTTATAAACTAGCTTTAGTGCATTTCTAGTCTGCTGATGCACAGAAGTCAGAAATAAATTGGAGGGCAAGTGTGATTAATCTAAGGTTGAATATGTTCCTGCTTTTCATAACTATTGTCAAAAAGCTTTGTATATCTTATTTAAAAGTTTTATTTTCCATTCTAAAAGCACTACCCCATTTAGTAATGCCAGGTAAAAATACTACTGGTGTAAAACTGCTGGGCATCTTTTGATTAACAATGAATTAGTATTGCTGCCATATATAATGTAGATTATAGAAGACTGCTTTAAAGGAGCCCTGCTTGTGATTACAGCTGGCAGTTTGGCTCACAGAACAGAGCGTGCCACGGCAAGGTCCAGCTAAATGCAAAGATCTGACTTCACCTAAGTGTAGCTATTAAGCCCCCTAATCTGAAAATGGGGGAGGATTATCAAATGGCTACTGTTTTGTGACTTTAGTTCAGATGTAGGTCATTCTGGTGTTAGTCACTGATGAGGGGGAAGAAAAATAGAATGTGTTTGAGTTTTACTGCTGCCTTAGACTGTTCTGTGTATGAACTTGAGTCCTAGCTGTGACAAACTGTTCCAAAAGTTTGCTGTGCTATCAGATAAGTAATGCAGTGATTGTGGAGTTACCTGTGATTCTGGTACATGCTCCTTCAATTTTCCTATTCTTCCTAGACTGTCTCTATCCTTCAACTTTCATAAGTAGTATTTAACTGACTAAAAACAAAATTGAAAGTGATACAGTACAAAGGCTGTTGGGGAAATACAGTTTATAAACTCACTTCTGCTATTTAGAAAGGTGTCCCTACCCAGAGCAGGGGGCTGGAACTAGACGAGCTTTAAGGTCCCAAGCCTTAAAGCTGTTCTATGAACCCAATTTACTTGGGAATTTCGCCACCTGTTGTGTGTTCCACTCTGTTGTGGCTTTTGAGGTCAGAAATCTTCCCATGATATTAAGAGAGTTTCAAAGCTCTCCTGAATGAAGTCTTGCCACACCTCTTTCTGTTGATGGCTAAATCTGAGGAATTGTTCAGTTATAGTTGTCCTGTGATCAATCAGGAAGCGAGATCATTTGGTCAAAGTAATTTCAACTGTGCAGCTCTTATTGGGTTCTTTACTTGTTTACAGGTGTGTTCCTGCCCATCATTGAAATGTCATTTGTTTATCTTTGAGGTCTACATCATACTCTCTGTTGATGCAATGAGTCAGAACTTCAGGTGTACTTGTATGCTTCTTTTAATTGTTGGTTAAATGTATCTAGCAAGGTAAAACTTACTCATAAAGAAATTGTCTTCTTGAGGCTGGACCATCTTCTTCAGCATTACTTGTTCTTGTCTTCCTCCTTTTTTGTCAGTTCTCTGCCTGTTTTACATGCACAATTCCCTGCAGGCTTGACGAAGTTTTGTCTTGAGATGCCAATTTATGTTCAAATTGGTTAAACCATGACAGCACATCTGTCCTAACTCTAACTGATGTATATGCCATAAGCACTTAATACCAATCTGCTATAAGAGGTGTCCAAAAACATGCACTCCTATTTCGTGTCATGAAGCCCTCAGAGCTATCTAAGGACCTCAGAAATGTGAGGTGGTTCTTGATTTTTGGCCTTTCTCTTTTTTCTTAGGTGCCTTACTGCAGTTTGCTTTAGTCCCTTGCTGCTTTTTAAACAGCAGCAACAAACCCTCCCTTAAACTGATACTGGCCTTGCTTTTGAAATGCCAGATGTTAGACCTTCTCAGAAAGAACTTCTTTAACAAGACCATCAGACTGGTTAGGATATATTGGAAAGTACCTTTATTTCCCCTCTGCATCCTTGTGTAAGTCTACTGACTCCTGAAGAAATGGGTTCTACCCTAGTGAAATAGGATTTAATAAGAAGTGGTGCATTTGGAACTTGTGGTGTTGGTTCTTATCTTGAAATGTTGGAAGTATCCAGAGGGCTCTGAGCTTAGTGTTGATGTGCAAAACTGCACTTCAGCACTCACCCTAGATCAGCTTTTGTGCACAGCCCTCGGAAGCAATGGTGGATGAGTGGTGGATACTTAGTACCTCGGTATGTCACTTGCACAGAACAGAGTGTTTTCTTAAAGCTAGAGCTTCTCTGCAAAACATCAGAGTTTCACTGGAGAATTCACATTAGAGATAAACTGCTTACTAAATCCTAAAATACCAGAGATTTTGAGGAAGCATTTGTCTGTAAATCAGTCATGTCTAAATTACTGTTGTCATCTCTGGCAAGCACTCTTTGTCCCACAAACCTTCAAAGGGTGAACTGAAAATTTAATGTATCATGGATTTCTTATTTAGGTTAGTCAATGCTTTCTGCAGTTACACTGTAGGAGAAAAAGCTGTGAGAGAAACACACTGTAGTGTGACCTGAGGAAACTTGCATGATGAATTTAGGTTATTGAAATCTATGTTATTACTTGCTGCATGTGTCTGTTAATTGGTGACTTTAAGAATACTTGTCCAGTGGTATTCAGGAGGGGTTTTGCTGGCCTACGCCTGGCTTTATAAGGCCTTTACTCCAGGTTGTCACAGACAGTAGTAGTTTGACGCCTGCTACTTGATGTAACTTGAAGTAATTTCCCGCTCTTTCATATTGTCTGAGGAGATCCTGACATCTTTTTGGACTGAGGAATTGAATCATTCGCCTCGTCTGCCTCATTCAGCCACCAGCATCATAAACTACAAAGAGCCAAAACAGCCTCTTCTGCTGGTGTCTGTGAGAGTAGTTACTTGGTAGTGATTTGGATGGTGTATTTGAAGAGCTGTTAACTCCTCTGTGCTCTGTGTGGTGCTGCACTTCTCCACCTGCCCTTAACTGACCTGATCAAGTGGCATTCAGGGTAGTTGCAAAATGGATACTCGACAGCTTCAGCATCTCAAGTGGAAATCGGGCATTTTCTCCTCTTTCATTCTCAACCTTTCTGATAAGTATTAACTGTTGTTTTGCTCTTTGTGTGAAAGATATGAATGATCTTGACCTATGAGACCGATTTGAGAAATTTGGTACCAGATAAGTAACTTTATATGAAGTTTTCCAGAATGCTGGAAATGCAGACTGTAATCACACCTTTCATTTAAGGTATCCTATTCATGTATTCTTGACCTTGCGGTTCACTTGGCTTCCCTAAGTGGTTGCAGTTGTCTTTCCAAATTGTTTCATTAAGAGGGAAAAGTACTCTACTTATAGATGAGCTCAAAGTACTGAAGTTTCCTGTTTTGTCTTGCTTGAGACTTGTGGGAGGCAATGGGTTTTGGCTGTCTTGAGTCAAAAAAACTCGCTAAACTGTGAATGGAGTAATGAACTCTGCTAAAAATTCTACCTTTTCTATTTATCTTATAATTTATGGTTCTTATGGAGAAAAAGAAATTAACCCCAAAACAACTGATTCAAATACTTTTTTTTTTTTAGCTGCTTGATCTTAGTGCAGCATTTGTGCTGAGTTGTTTGTTTTAAGGAGTAAAACAGGGACATTAACTTTTTTCCTTTTTTGCATTGTATAAAGTGAAGAGGTATCTCATTGTTTTTAAAGCAGACTAACAAATTTAGAAATGAGAATCACTGTCTGTGGAAATAATGAATGTTTGCTTCATTTGAATGTTGATAGTTCACTTGCTATTTTATAGTTTGGTATCTTGATACAAGATGCCTTCTGGAGCTTCAGCAGGAAAGAAAAGTGTCAATTGATTTCAGTGCAGTCTAGATGTAGGATTTCATCAATTTCAAACTTTTTAAATAATAGAAACTAAGAAATAGCTTCTCAGTAACAAATAGTTTCTGAATAGGAGGAAGATGGATCTGCTGGGAGAGAAGAATGACTTGTCTCCAGTTCATAATTTCAGAGCTGTTTGTGGGGAATAGGTTGTTTGAGTGACACAGAAATTATAATTGAAAAGAAACCTGAAAATTCCCCTGAAACTGATTCTCTTCTGAAATTTCTCTTCCTTGTAAAGCTTTGTCAGGCATCAGTTTCATGGAATGCTCTGAAGGCTTATAACTTCATTAGCTTGCAGTAGACACATGGTGTAATACAGAATCCTAAACTTCAGTTTCTCAAAATCCCATCAGGCTAGGAATGTTTTGATTTTTTTTTTTTTTTTTTTTGGCTCAGTGAACTGGTGTTTTCTGATAACTGTTTTTTTTCTAACAGCTTTCTTTAGCAGAAAGCCCAATGTTCTTTGATTCTGATAATCCAGGAAGTGTGCAAGACCTGTTTATTTGTTAGTTGACTCCTAGATTTTATCCCAGATGCTTGTTAGGTGTGTGATACTGCATAATAGTAAAACAATCTTGTGACCTATTCGTTGTTATAGACTCACTGTGGACTGGACTTTTCTGTGGTTTAGTGAACATCTGACTAGGCCTTCATGTAGTGAAGAAGAATTTATCTAACGATTCTAAACTTGTTCGGTAAAATAGCCAAAATTTTTAGCCCTCTTGTAAATCTTAAAATGATGATTAAGAAACAATCACATGCTTTAGGCACATGGTTTTCTGAAAGTGACAGTTGTTTCTGTGTCTTACTCTTGGGCATTATTCTCCTCATGCTGTAAAACACTTAAATTGATACCAAATGAGGAAGTCGTGAGCATTTTTCCAAGCTGGATGTAATTTTCTTTTACAGTGATTTTCTCCCTCTGAATTTACTTCTCTAAGGATACAAGCTATAAACTGGTCAAATTATTGCCAGCGCTGTTGTGAGTAACAGTTGGTATCTATCTCGCTCTGATGTAGAGTCTTGGAAAAAGAAAGGCAGCAGGATAAGCGTCAGAGTCTGAAGAACACCAATATTCACACCAATTCCATATTTAAATGTCCCAGTGCAGCAGCTGGGATTAGATTACTATTCAAAGGGAGTTTTTAGAGAGAACAGAAATGAAGTTTTAGCAACTGTAACTTGGTAATATTTTTCTCTTTCCCTATCCACAGAGCAGCATAATCACTTCTGAAGTGTCTTCCTTATGCCTTTTAAGTTATAAATAACACAAGTCTCTCAGAATATCTGGCTAATACCTTAGAAATTAAATCGACTTTTAATTTTGGCAATGTCTGAAAGGTACAGTAAAAGGTGTCATGTTGAGCTCTCCTGTTTACAAGTCTGTAAGGACACATTGGCATAGAAGATGGAGAATGGAGATGCTTCCCTTTTTATTGAACCTCATTTTTCTTGCTGTAATTTATAAATACCTGAACTCAGAGTTGATGCTAATTGCAGCCTTTATTTAACCTACAAAACTTCCCCCTCCCACCCCCATTGGCTGCCGCCTTTTTCTTTAAAATTGTGAACAATTGGGGGGGAGGCACGACATTTCCTCTTTTTGTTCTGCCTCTGAAGTACGGCCAATGTCAGTCTCCCTCTTTGTATTCTGCTTAATGCTTGTAACTGCTTAATGTTATAGCTAGTTCTTTTGATGTACATAATATTTTTCTGAAACGATATTTCATCTCTGTCTTCATCCCCACAATAAAACACAGCATAGAGAACTGAAACCAAGGATTTTTATCCTAAGTGAAAAGTAAGCAGTTAAAACTGAAATTGTTCTGTAGTCTCATTTTGAGTTTTGGTCACCCTGTCTTGTTGGCAGCAGTAGTGTCCTCAGCTGCATTAGTTCTTGGAGTCAAGATTTGCAGAGAAGGAAAAGCATCATTTTAGCTATGGTTTGGAATTTGTATTGGAGTCTAAATAGAGGATTTCCTCCCTTTCATTTTGGAATCTCTGGTATGTTGGTTCCTGTTTGCTCAGGGAACTGAATGAATATGGTAAAGAAAATGAGTATTTTAAGTTAAATGTTTAGCACTTTCTATTATAAGAGAACTTCTTTAGTGCTGTAAGCAAGAAATGGATTCAAACTAGAATATTGAACAGAATATTCAATAGAATTCAACAGAAGCCCCCTCCCTGCTCCATTCCTATGCAAAATCTATCCTAAATTAAGTCTCAAGAATTTTTCTGCAAGAAAAATGGGTTGCTTTTTACCTGATAATCTGGCCAACACTTTATCAAATAATGTATTTTAAGAATAGATATTCTGTAGTGACATTACAAATAGGAAAAATAGAATTTCTGAATAAAGATACACTAATTTTTGCTTCTGTTATCATGCTTTGTGTCTTGAGTATTCTGTCTAGGAAGTTACTTTATTGTTTTTTTTTCTTGCCATTTGTATAAATGGCAAAAAGGTGATTGAGTGCTTGATTACTGGTTTGTGTGTTTGTATTTTTGGGGTTTTTTCCTTTCTTTTTTAACTCAGTGCTTCAGTTGTTTCATACCAAAGTCAATCCTTTCCAGATTGTTGCAGTAGTAGATTTAAAAACAAATATATCAGTAGAAGCAAACCAAAACAAGCCACCATCAACAACAAAAACCCCATGACTTTGAGAGTTATGTCAATATATAAGCAAAACTAAAATTATTAATCCATCTATGGTTGGGGGGGCAGTGGGCAAAGAGGACAGCTGCTGACCTGTGGAAGGAAGGGAGAGGCAAAAGAAACAACCACAGATGTTAATGCTTAATTTAAATTTCTCTGTTAAACACTGCTCCACTCCTATAAAATATTAAAATAACTGTCTTCTCTACAGAGTATTCTCCTTTAATAAGTTGTAAGGGAATTGCTGCTTATATCCTAATGGTGGGAGAAAGGTAACTAGGTATAATTAAAAAATGGATATAATTATTTTATGTTTTCTCAAAATTCTGAATTAGTGCTACAGAAAGATTATAAAATATTTTCTAAATAATTGAGAGTGGTCTGATATATCAAGGAACTTGGTGATGGCTGAGTAATAGACACATATTCCTAAGGGGTTTGAATTTCTGATGTAAGTTATTTTATTTTCCTGTCAGTTGGATACAAAAAAAATGCAGAAGTTTGGAGCAGATAACCATTTTTCAGGTAAACCAGTTCCCTTCTGTAGTGGCAAATAATGGTGGACAACAGAGTGCAAGCTGCACCTGGAAAATATAGGCGTGTACTTCAGAAGGCTGTAAGTTAACATGATTAGAAACTAAAAGATGACTGAACATGAGCTCCAAGTAACTTTCCTGTGAA
This sequence comes from Gymnorhina tibicen, assembly GCA_013399875.1. NCBI lineage: Eukaryota > Metazoa > Chordata > Aves > Passeriformes > Artamidae > Gymnorhina > Gymnorhina tibicen. The sequence continues at coordinate 241,231 of VXAZ01005144.1, forward strand.
AGGGATAACTTGCAAGAAAGGCAGATGACTTTTTCCTTTTTAAGTAAGCCAAAACAAAATACTGCTTCCTACTCCTGCAGCTGTATTAATGATAAATAATATTTATTAATAAATATTGAAGCACTATTGAGAGAGAATTTGAAGAAAAGCAAAAATTTTTCTTTCAGGGAAACTGCAACAGGTGCTTTGTCTGCCTGGGGTACTTCTAACAAAAATCAAAGGGCAGTTTTAATACGTGAGGAAACTAATGAAGCTGAATTCCATCTATGGTATGATTGTTTTAATTCCAAGGTAGCTGTCTTAGTAATGCAAACCACAAAACTTCCTGCAGATATACTCCTGTACTGGGCCAAGCTAAATAATGCAGTTATGAAAATGTACAGAATGGGGAGAAGGAGAACTGAAGTTTTTTATTTAGATACAGTACTTTTTTGAATTACTTGCTATTTTTAAAAGGAATCACTTTTCAGGTGAGTGAAACAGGGCAAAGTAACAAGGGTAGTGGGGGGAAATCAAAGTCATTTTTCTCGTAGTAATGTCAGTTATGTCAGTGAGTTTCAGCTCAGAACTGTGTGTTTGTGTGCTATACCTTGGCATTAAGCTACTGCTACTTAAATAAAAGTGTGTGGGGTGTAGGGGGCAGGTAACGGAGAACATTGGCCTGTCGGTTGGGGCATAAGCCAGTGTGCAAGTGTGTAGGATCTTTCTTTTGGTCCTTACTTGTCCATAATTTCTTTCCAATGTGATTTGAGGTTCTGAGACTCCTCATACAATTTATGTAATAGTCCTCATAGATCAAGAAATACCAACTCAAAATATAGGTTGTATGACTTCAGAATGGGAACAGAATTTATATGACAACTAGATAAGTGTTCAGAGACAAATGTAGAAACAGGAATTGAACTCTTGAGTTGTTATCAAGTCTGTTTAACAAAGTAATAGTAGCTATTACCACACCAAAAAATAAAGAAGGTAGTTTAATTTTAATGCTTTGTCTGGCAGTACAGTGACCAATCTCATTAAATGTAATCTTATTATTTGGATTTTCCTAATTACATTTTAAAGACCATTTATTAAATTTTGCAGCCTTTTAAGAATTGAAATCAGCAGTTCTGAACCTGCTTTCACATTAGTTTTGAACATTAATGGGCTGAACTCCACACTTCTTAAAATGTGCGATTTTTTTTTT